>AWWV01008990.1:0-21216 GCA_001974805.1 Corchorus capsularis
GGATATCCAATGATCTCATAGCATTGGTCTTTCGCGTGCCCCACCTTTTGGCAATGTTCACACATTGGCTTGTCTTTCTTTCCAAATCCTCGGTTACCTCCATCTTGGCCTCCTTGCATTTGGAACGCCGCCGCCTCAGCAATGGGTTTGCAGTTCGCCTAGATCTGTTTTTGTTGTTCATCTTCCGCAACCAAGTGATATGCATGACCAAGACCTGGAGTTGGTTTAGTGCTCAAAATCTGAGTTTTCACTATTCCAAACTCATCGTCTAGTCCCATGAGAAAATCATATAACTGTTCCTTTTCTCTCATATCCACCAGTTGTTTCGATATGTTGCATTTGCATCCATTACAGACGCATTTCGGCAGTGGGAAAATTGACTGCATCTCGTCCCATAAACCCTTCAGTTTTGTGTAATAAGAAGATACTGACATCTTCTCCTGCCGCAAAAGTGTAACCGCTCGCCTGATCTCATAGGCCCTTGGATCACTCCCTTTGCCGAATCTTTCTTCCAAATCAACCCAGATTTCTCTGGCTGTGCTAGCGTATCTCACGCTTCCTCTAACATCTTTACCCATAGCACTTTTCAGCCATCATTTCACCATAGCATTGCACCGCATCCAGTGCTGCAAGTTTGGTGAATCCACTCCTGACCTCGGAATTGTGCCGTCTACAAAACCAATCTTGTTCTTGGCGAACAATGCATTGCTCATATCGTTCACCCACTCCCCATAATTCCCATCATGAAGGAGATCAATAACGTAGATCTGCCCCGGGTTGTCGGAGGCATGCAAATAGAACGGAGACATCACATTTATCTCAGTCGACTGGCTACCGGCGGAAGTAATTTCTTCCAAATCTTCGGTGCTCTTCGACATGATTTTAGTAGGGTGGGTACCAGGATTTAGGCTCTTGATACCATGAAGAAATTGATAATCGAAAAAGAAATTAGTTGGAATAGAATGAATTGATATTCTTAACAGAAAGGTAGATTACATATATATACATCCTGTGGTAAGGCTATGGTTCCTGCGGTAAGACTATATTTGGCAAGTTAATAAATGTACACGATACGAATCAATCTACATGATTTGCGGACACGGTAACATGATTTTCGACTTCAATCTTGGATCCTGCTGTAAACAAACTGTTGACTTTAAATCCTGCTGTAAATACACAGTTGACTTATTTCATCATAATTTTTATTTGATATTTCTACAGAAATATTTTAAGTACTAAACAAAGCCTTCAATTCTTGAATTTACATTGATTGCTATCAAAACTTGAGAAATGAGTATCAATGGGTCAAACCTAAATCAGAAGTGAAGTAAATTTTGAAAAATTAACAATCAAACAAAAAGGGAAAGCGGGACAAAGAAATGTGATAGAATGGTTTCCTTGGCCCATCTAGGCTCATCAGCTAGCTGCTCAGGTTGGTCTAGTAGTCAATGACAAAGAAGAAGGTTAGACTACTTGGAATGGGACCCAACTCAAAACCAACTGTGAATATATATTTCAAGTGATGGTCCCTCCACCCACAACTCTATCACAAAATCTATCCAAGTTCACAACAACACAAAGTACAACATTAGGCAAACATTGCAACAAGAAAGAGGGCAATTTTCTTTCTTTCGTTTTTTTTAGTTGTAGAGTAAGCAGTTAAATCCTAAAAACAATCAATATGAAAATATAAAGGAAATTTAAAAAAGAAAAACAAACCATATCTTTTTTCCACAAATAATGAAAAAAATGCATGAAATAAACTACAAAATTCCAAGAAAGAAAGCGTTTTTGTTTTGGATCAAAAGTTTTTAACCACTTTGAAAGTAGGGCCAAGGCAAAGGGGCAAAGCATCGTCAGCTTCCACCACCCAACGTACACGCCAAGGACAATTGCATATTCCCTTCCCATACGATACGTCCTTCTCTATTTAACAAACTTATCATTTATTACTTCTATTAATTAATTAATAATTACAATTACAATGATGATGAATCAATCAACATTTCACAGTTTTTTTGGAACTTTTAACTCGAAAAAATATGCTAAAAATTTATACCATCCCTTAAACCTGGAGTCTGGAACCTTGAAACCATTTGAAATGTTGATGACTTCATAAAATTTTATGTCAAGTGATGGGCATCGAGAAAATTATTATAGATTGTAGTTTTTAATTATATTGTCCTAAATAAAAGTTATATTCAATATTGAAATGGAATTAATAATAATTCATATTGCATGTTTATTTGATTTTTGTAGATGCATAATTGATGTGATAAAGTACTTAATTAAAGAGTCAAATCATTCCTTGTCATCATACTATTTTTCCTTGATTCATTTGATGGTATTTGTTACTAATTTTCTGCACTGAGATTATCTTATATATATATTAACTTTTGGAGATAGATTAGAAAATTAATGATGATTTGTAAAGAATAAATCCAAACCAAATCCCACTTATGAATGATGATCATGTTAACTGAACGTATCTCTTTTTCAGCTAATAGGTTAAAAGTTTCTGTGGATTGGGTCTTATTTTAATGGAAACTTTGGCATCTATGTTGAAAATTAGTCTCCTAAAGTTGGAATATATCACTTTTTGGATCTTAATGGCCACGCCACAACCCCATAGGATAGGTTGTTTTTTTTTAATTTGCCATTTCACTATGTCATCACACTTGAGCCTTTTTTTGTTTTTTGATGGAATCACACTGATATATGAGCTAATTAGGGGGATATGCTTATTTTGCAAATTTTGGCCAAAAAGTTAAATTGATTGTGACCCATTTTTATAATAAATACAAAGAAGTTCATTTTGCATCTTTGGTACTTGAAAATGTTAGATATTAAAATTTGAACCCCAATCATTATAGTTAAGACTTTATACGCTATATATTAAACAAACCACAGGACTGTTGGCATGAATAGAAAATCATTGATCAAAATGACATCCCTGAAACTAATTTGATTTACGTTTTGTTTCGTAAATCGAACCATTTCAAAGTAAATTATAATCATATAGATGATTGTCTACTAATTACAAAAACTACATATAAGAAAGTATAATTTGCTTTCTATTTACTCACAAAAAGAAAAAGGAAAGAAAATGACCAAACAAAAACAATTGTTATCCCTAATAAGTAAGTCACTAAGAAAAGAAAGTAAGTTTAATCACATTATTGAAACGTACTTAATTTGATTCTCTCACATTAGCATGAAGATAAGGTTACTATAATTTATTAGAAGAACCATTTAGTTCTAATAAATCAATTAATAATTGTTGATGTCATGTAATGCAAAAATGGAATCCGTGGAAATCATTACTATATATATATATATATATATATATATATATATATCTATATCTAAATTCTGAGCCACTTAGATTAAAAAGATGGCAAATTCCACTTGTTTTAGAGATGGGAACCTAGGTATGGTGATAAAATTAAATACTTGCTTTATTCAAGTGGGATTGCCACCACCTTGATTATTTTCTAATAAGCTGCCTTAAGTGATTGATTACTCGGAAAGAGTTCCCACAAACCATGATTGCTTTTGGGTCTGCTCTTTATTTCTCAAGACTCAAGCAACTTTATCTAATAGGGCCAAAGTCTTAATCCATGGTTAGCAAATTATATATTAATAATTAAACACAAATATACATTAGTAGAAGACAGGGTGGATATAACACATTAATATTTTAGTGGAATGGAGAGTAAGAAATTTAATAATTATCATTGGGCCGGTTGCTATAATTTGATTCAATATATAAACTAAGATTTGCAACACTATAAGATTGAAGTGGGATAATGTTGGAATCTATAGTCACAACAACATAAAAAATTTAAGGAAAAAAGGGGTAAGGAGATAAGCTTAAGCACATGTTCCCCATATGGATGGAAATATAATGAGATTATATATGTTATCCCTGGGCCTAAACTCATTTTTCTAATAGATATATATGTGTGTGTGACATAATTAATTAATATAGTACAATATTTAGAAAGTGCACATGAATTAAACAATGAAGAATGAGATGCCCAAAGGGACATATGAAATCTATACATGGGAATGGGATATACATATATTCATATATTTTTATAAGCATAAAATGCAAAGGATACACATGAATATATAATATGGGAAATGGTATAAAGTATCACAGATCCTACATCGATTAAAAGTCCGTGAAATCTTTGGTTTAACTCCTATCAAGTTTGAATTTAATCTAATTTTGAACGCCTTTTAATTTCATTGATGAAAAATAAATATATTTTTTGAATGAGACTCATAGTTATAGATCTTTATCTTTGAAATTTGCAAACACCTGAAATTACTTTCGTTTCTCATCTTGGATTTTGATGATTAGTACAACCTGAATCTGTGTGCTCATATAGACAATTTAAAACACACACATGTGTTAATGCTATATATAATTAAGGGAGAAATTATCATTTCAAAAAACACATTAGCTATAGAAGCTTAATATATTAAGCATAAGAAAAATCTTGTGATTATTAAGGGAATATATAGGATAAGGGCACACACACACACATTTTATATTATATTATAGAAACTAAAAAAATGTTTGGCAGGCATACAAGACCCCTGAAGCAGTGGGATACTGATAAGATGACAAAAGTCCCACTTTAAAGGGACTACAAATTGATAATTTTGGGATCCAAAATGGAGTACAATTATTGTTTGTACAACAATAAGTATTTGAAAATTTTTAGGGTCATTGTAAGTGAACAGTTGAATTCCAGGTGATGAAGACCCACAAATAATTAAAACTGAAAATGAAATTGCCCACTCATATATATATATATATATATATATATATATATATATAAATGACCGAAAACTGAAAGCACCTAATGTAATTCGCTAAGACCTTATTAAAGTTTGATAGGTGGCTGATAGAACCATGACCAATGCTCTATTGAAGTTTATACAATGCTGATATTTGAAGTTTGACCGGAGTGTTAGATTATTTTTAGGGAATAAAATAATTTGAAGTCTGGTTATGATCAAAAATCTCTCTATGCATGCAGATTTTTTTTTAATTTTTTTTTATGAAAATACAATAATTTGAAGTCTCAAATATCATTTTATATATTCAAAAAATTAATCTATATACAGTTTAGATACAATGGGACATTAACCAGGATCTCACGAATCACGTACAATACACCTACCAAAGCAAATAAGGTGGAGAATTGTTATTTGTGCCTGAAATTCTTGTTAACCCGGCCCGAATTGCGATCCGACCCGAATTTTGTGGAGTTACGAATTTTGTGGATTTTTCCTAGAGGTCAGTGTTGGGCTGCGGTCTCGGGCCAAACTCATGCGGGGAAGACGCTAAAATAGGCGTAGGGGGTCGCCCCCTGCGGTATGGATTAGTTCTCTTAGTCCGAATAGGGACTAAATACCCTATGTTTATATAAGTGGTCTATATCTTGTATTCTTGATGTATCGTTTTCTCCCAAATTAATAAGAATTTCTCTCTGCCCGTGGACGTAGATCAAATTGATCGAAACACGTAAAATCTTCTTGTTCTTGTTTATTGTTTTAGGCTAGTTTAATCGCAACAGGTGTAATAGAGTGTTAGATTTTAAATTTTACCAAGGATTCTCTCTCTAATTATATCCTCAACAAGCATGTAAAAATAGAATTAAAAACTAACATTACTCTATTAGACGCTCAATTCTAGCGAAATTCTTATTAGAAAATATGAAAAAGGAAAAATTTAAGGGAAAAAACCTTCAAATTTTCTTTTGTATCTTGTCTTAGTTAGTTAGTTGTATCCGATATGCTTGTAGTTTTGATTGTTGATTAGTCACTTGATAATCATGTTTTAACTAATTGGTTTCTATAAATATTCGTTTTAATATATAAAATATATAGTAATTGGGTGATTATATGATACACCGGCGGTGTAAATTTTGGAGTCTACAAGCGGGTTGTGGAATTGACACATATCCAATTTTTGAATTATTTAAGTTTTAAATATTTCAATCTAGTCCCTAAGGGACACATGTCACCCTTCAGGACCCGCTTGTGTAGTCTGCTAAACTCTACTGACGGTGTATTATATAATTTGTCATAGTAATTTTATAAGAAAATCTAAACGAAATCTCAAAGGAGCTCGATCCCCGGAAGCGCATTTGTTGGGAGGACCCTTCACGCCCCCGGTCCGAAAGAGATTAGTCTCAAGTCCAAAGGGCTTGGGGGACAGGGCCGGAGTTAGGGGACCAAAGTTCTCCGGGAGCTTATATATACATGTGTTCTTTTCATCATGCAACTCAATCGAACTTCAATTTCGCCCCCGTAAGAAATATATAGGTGTTTTATGAAACAAATTATACGATTTTGATTCATTTATACTTAATTGACCATTAATTATTTGTAGTAATATTAAATTATTTATCAATTTAACTATATATAGAATAACTTAATGTTTTTGAGTAATTCAAATTAATCAATTATAGTCTAACTACATTTAACTAGAAACATGGTGACACATAAGTTTTTGCCTTAATTAGTAGGTATATGTCTCTTGAAGTTTATGTTATCACGTTTAAACTGTATGTGGTTTCGTCCAACCTTATTTTAATGTATGAACTTTTTTCCATAGTAAACTTTAATTATTTCTATATAAAAAATTTTAAGAAGGTGTTTTTCCGTACATAAGAGGTAGTGAAAGGAAAACTCTTGAACTCGATTTTTCATTTGAGTAAATTAATTATAGCTTTTAATCATCTCATCTAAGATGAAAACTTATGAAATTTATTGAAAAATTTCGATTTTGATATAGAAATACCTCTAGATTACTTTTATAGGATATAAAAATATCGTATTGTATTTGTATAAGTGTCCATTATATATCAAAACCAAATTTCACTTTAATATAGTATATAATGTTCGTCCCCCAAAACAAAATTTCTGACTCTGTCCCTGCTTGGGGATACCCTTAGTCAAACCAAAAATACCGAGACACCGGTTAAACTTGTTCATACATACCTTTTGGCCCAAAAAAAAAAAAGACTTGTTCATACCTAATTTTATTCAATGTTTAAGGGTATTAATACGGTTCATGATTTGTTGATATACTTAAGATCTAACTAGAACTTCCCGGCCGCGCTTCGCGTGCGGCTGTTTTATTTTATAAATTCTTTTAAGAAAATTTAGTTAAGAAATGAAACTTTATTGTGAAATGATAACAAAACAAAGCAATAGAGTAAAATTAAAGTATTGAAAAGAAAAGAGAATAGAGGGACAATAAAATATGGAGAAGAATAAAATATGTAGAATGGCAGAAATTGTTCTCATTTATTTTATTTCATAACAAAGTAAATGACCTATTTATAGGCATATAGATACATCATCATAAATATAAGGGGATGAACTTAGCATATAGGTATATGTGTATGAATGAACCAAGTCATCAATCTTATCCATGCTTTAATTAGATTCATGGACATACATAACATACATGTATATTCATAACAAATTAATTTATAATTATTTGATAATTTATTTTATATAGGAAAGGGGATGAATGTCTTTTAATTTTTCCAAACTAAATGAATACAAATATAATAAACAAAACATTAGAAAATTAACTATGACACTTGTCAAAGAAACCAAATGCCAAGTGGCACTCAATGAGGGTCTTGTACATAAAATTAATAGTAGGTTTAATTTTAATAATTATTGAAACTTAAAGTCCTACACTTCATAAATTGTTAGAAATACATCGATGGAATTTTTCATGTTAATGCATAGCACCATAAAAGTAAGCCACATAATTGAACCTTGTGATTGTAATATATAATATCATTTTCATTATGGACAGTACAAAAAGAGGACAAGGCCACCAAAAGAGGGAAAAGCTAGGCCGAGAAAGACGAAGGGAAATTTTAACAAAAAGGTAGAAGAATTTAGCTTTTCTATTGGGAGCTATTTGATACATCTCAATCCGCTTCTTAAAGCAAACAATAATTTCTACACTTATTTGCCGTGAAGGAACTAAAAACATTTATATTTATAGCAATGAATTTCATTGTAAAATCTTTCGCTAAATAGCACATCATATGGCTTGATCAATTCTGAAAAGGAAAAAAAAAGGTACTTATATTGATGTGTTTCTTTCTTCTTTGTTAAATATAATAAAATAATATATGTCGGTATAACCTTGTGTTTTTTTTTTCCTATCTTTGGGATAATTGATTTTTTTTTCCATCGTCCAAATAAGCAGAACAAGCCTACCACATCAGATACATATCACAACAAACAAACTAAGTACACATAATATATATAGATATTAATCTTGCCGTAGGACGAAAAGATTTCAAACTATAATATGCAAACATTATTTAGAGTTCCATGGTATTGGTGGATTCACTGTCAAATTTGATCTACTAATTATGTACCTCCTCTCAAAGAAGAAAATAAAAGAAGCTATTTTTAACTTGAAAGTTGAAACTATAATTAGGTCAACATTTTTCATTTGATATATCAAACCCGATCTTTCTTCTGGCACCCCAAAAAAAGTATATATTATAATTGTTAACTTTCTATATTAAGAAATGAAAGATCAAACATAAAATGAGATTAAAAAAAAAAACAGAAGAAGAAACGGGTCGGTGGCAATATACTTATTTTCTTTGAGGAATATTTAATTTTTAGTTCATGCTTAATTAGTTGTACAATGCACAAGTTGTTGCTTAAAGCAAAGTCACAGTTATAATTACCAAATGTTCAACCACTACTTTGTTTGATAATATGATACCTTAATTTCTAGAGTAATTAAACAAATGAATATATGGATATAATGCGGAAAACAAATAAGATGAGGTTTGCATTTCTAAAACAAAGATAGAAAGTTGATAATGATGGCAATCATAGTCGAATTTTTAAGATAACTATGTTAATATTTACAATTGGCAATCATAGCAATTATTAATATTCAAATGTAATCACTATATCAATCATTTAATTAATTAGAGAAACAAAAATGCATTTAGTAAATGCATATACTATTTTTATACACAATAAATCATGTTAAAGATGACTTTTCTAGCAAAGCTATATAAAAATCCCTTCAAAGTCTTTAAAATGTAACCCTTTGAAAAAATAATATGGTACATAAGAGACCAATAAAATACTCTGATTATCTAAATCAGACGGTTCAATCACTTCTTCAACAATTCTAAACATGGTTCACAAAAAGATTTTATAAACTACTACTTTTTATGTGTCTTTAATCCAAAACCTTTGGCGTTTGGTTAGGATCACCCCCTGATCACTAGTGATCTAAGATTACCAGTGATGCAAGATCACTGGTGATCAAAAATTACATGGGTTTATGGTGGTAATCTAGATCACCCTTAAAGGGTGATCATGAGGTAATCCGAATTACCACACCAAACCAAAAAGTGTAACTAAACGGGGTGATCTGAGATCACCTGCCAAGATCACCACAGATGATCAAAGATTACCCCCAACCAAGTTAAGGAGAGAATTCTATTTTTTTTTCTAAACCCCAGTATCCAGTAATCACCCCTTTAATCTAGAGTTTAACACACCCCCCCCCCCTCTCTATGAAGTCATTTTTTCTTCGAGAAGTAAATTACGAACTAATTATAGGACAGCACGAGTAATCATTTTCGTTTAATTTATAAAGGGAATGTGCCATATACAAATAGAAGTATAGTTATTAAACCCGGCTCGGAGAGTGATCCGCTCGAGACTCCGGGTCACGGGTCAAACGGTTTAATCGTCGGATCAATCGGGTCAATGTAGGTTAATAAATAATATTTTTTAAATATTTTTATAACTTTTATATTTAC
This sequence comes from Corchorus capsularis, assembly GCA_001974805.1. Taxonomy (NCBI): domain Eukaryota; kingdom Viridiplantae; phylum Streptophyta; class Magnoliopsida; order Malvales; family Malvaceae; genus Corchorus; species Corchorus capsularis. Next base: position 9,855 of record AWWV01008990.1, read on the forward strand.
TAGTTTCAGCTTTCACGTGCGTTGCCCATGACCCAACGTGTTTAAATGGAATATTCATATGAAATTGTGATAACCTCTCTTTTAAATTATGTTAATTACACTATTTTTTATGATCCCATTATGAAATTTTGATAACCTTCCTATGAAATTTTAATAATGATACTATGGAATTTCGAGAACCTTTTTATAATTTTTTTTAACCTTCTTATGAAATTTTGTTAACCTCCCTAAGGAATTTTGAAGACCTCAATATAACTTCCCAATGAAATTTTGATAACCAACATTATATGAGATGTTGATAACCTCCATATGATATATTGATAACCACGTTATGAAAATTTAAAAACCTCCATATGAATTGTTAGTAATCACATTAGCTTTCACGTGTGTTGCCCGTGGCCCAACATGTTTAATGGAATATTCATATGAAATTATGCTAACCTCTCTATTAAATTATGATAATTACACTATTTTTTATGATCCCATTATGAAATTTTGATAACCTTCCTATGAAATTTTAATAATGATACTATGGAATTTCGAGAACCTTTTTATAATTTTTTTTAACCTTCTTATGAAATTTTGTTAACCTCCCTAAGAAATTTTGAAGACCTCAGTATGAAATTTTGATAACTTCCCAATGAAATTTTGATAACCAACACTATATGAGATGTTGATAACCTCCATATGATATACTGATAACCACGTTATGAAAATTTAAAAACCTCCATATGAATTGTTAGTAATCACATTAGCTTTCACGTGCGTTGCCCGTGGCCCAACGTGTTTAATGGAATATTCATATGAAATTATGATAACCTCTCTATTAAATAATGATAATTACACTATTTTTTATGATCCCATTATGAAATTTTGATAACCTTCCTATAAAATTTTAATAATGATACTATGGAATTTCGAGAACCATTTTATAAATTTTTTTTAACCTTCTCATGAAATTTTGTTAACCTCCCTAAGGAATTTTGAAGACCTCAATATGAAATTTTGATAACTTCCCAATAAAATTTTGATAACCAACACTATGAGATGTTGATAACTTTCTTATAAAATCTTGATAACTAAAAATTTTGATAACCTCCCTATGATATTTTGATACCTCATTACGAAATTTTGTTAATCTTCCTATGAAATTTTGATCTACATACTATGAAATTTTGATAAACCTCTTATGAAATTTTGAAAACTAAACTAAACTAAGCCCAAATAGGATGTTGGAGACAAAGAGAAAAAGCAAAATTAAATACAATGATTGGAAATAAAGATAAAAGACAAAATTAAATAGGACGCAAAAAGCCAAATTGATTTTCTTATATAATTTAATATACGTATTATATAATCTAATAATAATTAATAATGGAATAATTTATGATTAAAAAAGTAATGGAATAATTAAAATATTATTTAGTAATGGTAATTTAGAAATATATTTTAAAAAAGGGTACAATTGAAAATATATTTTAAAAATAAAGGTACAAACGGAAAACATAAAGTTTCCCCTTATTCGTACTTTTATATATAGTATAGATTATTTCTATAACTAAAATTGTCAAATCTAATTTATAATATTCTTACATAATGATATAAATAGAAATAAATATATTTTAGCATATAAAACTATAAAAAATGAATTTATTTCCATAAATTATCAATTATCCAACCATGAGCCATGTTAATTTAAATAAATAAAGTAGGATAGATGTAAAAAATGTCATTAAGAATATAGTACTTCTTAATTTTTTATTTTTTAAATTTCTTTTTAAGGTTTATTATGTAATTTACAATATTGCCCTTAATATATATATATATATATTTAAAAATTGAAAAAGTGGATTTAAATGTAAATTTTAATTAAATACATTAACCCATTGGGTCACTTGAAACCCGAGCGGGTCACTAGGTTAATCCGAATTTCAATGAGTCACATCAGTTTTCAACGGGTCATTTCCTTAAAGGGTCCAAATATTAACTAGGACTAATTCTCACTCTAGATCACCGGATCGAAAGTTCCGACCGCTGGACCGATCCGGATTTAATAAGTATGAATAGAAGTACCTATTGTAAATTTCAATCAAAAGAAAGTACGGGAATTATGGTCCAACCAAATCAATTTCTGGTCAAAAAAGCTTTCCTAAACCTTTGGCCCCCTCCTCCCACTTTGTCAAATTTTATAAGCAATATCAGTAACATCCCTCAAGTTTTTTTCATCAAAATGGTCCAAATTTTGTAGAATTTCAGTATCTTTTATCCACGCAACTTTCATCAAACTTTTTTTCTAATCTGACCCCATATTTTCATGAAACATAAAAGCCAAAAATGAAAAGGAAAAATTGTGATGTGATTTTCATAAGAGTCACCATGTGCTTTGCTCTTGAAAACCAACAAAACGAGTAGCAGCATTTTGGCCCAGTCTCACCCTTAAAAGACCCAATTTTAAAGGACACTACCCAACAACAATGCAGGGGCCTGCTTACACCAAGGCACAAAAGTAAACAAGATTTTGCCATGATATCTCTCTTGTTTGTTACCTAAGAAAATCCAACAGCTTCCCCAGGAAAGAAAAAACTTACAGCTATGTAGATATTTTTCACCACCAATGTCCAATTTCAATTGTCGATTTCCGAGGAATCAAGGAATGTTTAGTGGTAAGAATGTTGTCCAATCAGAATACTAATAATTTAAGAAATAAAGATAGAAAATCATGAAAGAGCACCTACTAGAGATTGGTGGAACCCCACCCACCCTTTCAATAAAATTCGTCGCTGAGAATCATGATGAGCATTTCTTTTGTCTACATAATAATGGCATGTCGACATAGATTTGAAAGAATGTAAATTGTTTCACAGGGACAAATACAATGGCAAAGCTATCTTCTTTGCTAGATATGGAGGTTCAGCTTTCACATCCCTTTTATCCTTTTGATTTTGAGTCTCCACCGTTTTGAGCAAGTTTTGAATTACTGGAAATGTATCTCTATGATTACAGATTCGCCGTGGGATTTCTATTTTCTCCGCAATCCCATCAAAATATTGAACCAGATTTCACCTGAACAGCTTTATAACTCTTCTAAATTAACAATGCAATGATAGGTTAGAATTCATTTGAAGGAGGTCTCGAGTTCAAGTCTCCTTAAGACCCTTTTCGTTATGTAGCAAAAAAAAGGAAGGCAATCATAAATGATAAACCATATTTCAATAGTTACAGTGCAAGAATTCTGATGATGTTAATGGTTCCTCCCAGGAAGAAACATTAATGCCAAGAGAATCACTGATCCATACATGAAAACAACATCAAGAGCTGACTTGTTTTAGCACTCAACCTTCTATTTGTAGTTGAAAATTCACCTATCAGAATCAAACAAGCTATTTGGTCACATAAGTCACTAGGTTCAACACCAACAACCCATCAAGCGGATTAGTCAACTGTGATTCCTATTCCATGTATTGCAAAACCCAAACTTGACTCAAGAATCTAGTTTTTTCCTTGGCTTAATCATGTAAACATCATAACTCATAATCCTTTCAACTACTATATATTGCATCAAAAAATATCTCAATCCGAAAGCTAGCTAACCTGGGATTGGCCGAATTGATATATATATATTGTTGTTAATTCTCTAGGAATTTCAAATCTTGTAGATAATAATTCTCTCCAGAGTCCAAATGACTGCAATGTAAAAAAGCTGAAGGAAGAGCTTCTTCCACTATCACATTATAAATCTCCTTTAACTTCCCACTAAAGATGATACCGCCATGGTAATTATTTTAGCAACAGGGAAACATGCTGAAAAGGACAGGGAATAAATCAGTCAGCACCAAAACAAAGGAAAAGGGAACACAAGCACTTAATAGATAATATGAAGCTGTTTCTAGTGAGAAAGAAAAGAGAGAGGGGTAAGATATGAAATCTGTGGAGGCTGAGTCAGTAATCAGTAGTGACCAAAGGAAGAAGCAGAAGGGTCAGAGCACTTGCTTCCTAATGCACAGACAGTGATGAGCTCAGAAATTGATTACCAGAGCCCAATTGGGACCCAACCACCTTCAACGCAATCCAACCCCACTAAGGGGCAGGGGCTCGGGTGGGGCCCCTTGCAATTCCTTCCATGGTCACTTCATTTCCTACACCCTGGCCTGCCCCATGCTCATTAGCAGCGCCTCCTCAGTCCTCCCAAAGAAAACTCACCCACTCAGCCTCACCCAATGGATAACTGTCTCTTTCAGCCTTTTTTATTCTTTCTTTCCTCTTGCATAACCTTCTTGTAAAGTAATAGTACCAACTACAGAGTTGGTACAATCATGTTCATTAACCTGCCACATTAAATATGTTGATGACAGATTATATATATTTCATATTTCAGTTTCAAGAACGTTTTACCACAAATGTGGTTATGAGGTTGAAGAAAATGCAATATATATAAGAAAAACATGATTTATTGAGTATAGCAATATAAATGGATTAAAATAAATCATGTTATTTAAATATGGAATTTTACGGAAGCGAAAAAAATCAAATCAGGGTCAATTACGGTGCTCCTTGATTTTCAATACTCGTGGTGGACTTCTGCTACAAGACTGAGCAGAAACCTCACTAATCACAGTGCAAAAACCTTTTCTTGCTTGACAATGGAGGGAGAAGCTTTTTCTTCAGAAAGTTCTAACTTCCTGATAAAAAATGAGAGAGAATCACTTTACGTAGTTTTTATTTTTTCTTTTATATGTGAGTGGTTGTATTCCACTTGAATACTTAGCTAGATAATTTCTGATATAATTCCCAAAGAATTTTATCAAGAAAATATCTCCTATTATTATCCTTGTTAATTTAATCCAAATTAAATTACCAAGATAATAACCTATGTTGGGCTAGACTATCATGGGTGCAAAACCCAAATGTCCAACATCTCCCACTCACACATGATGGGCAAGCCATCGCAAAGCCTTCTCAACCATCCCAATGCCAAGTTCATACAGGTTAATGAACCGTGCGACCACTGAGTACACCTTGAATTTCGGGAGCTCTATACTAGGAACTCGTTAGAGCCAGCATAGAGACATCTACCCTTTTATAAAGAAATTTAGTGTCTCATGTACCCTAGACCAATTTAATCACATCAGATTGAGTATCTCAAAATCCCTCAATGAGCATACAAATCAATCTTTCCTAATGTTGCAACATATATTCACATTATGTCAAAGCTCTCAAAAGCGACATAATGGGTCGACCTTGAATATAGTGCATGACGTGATTCAAATTGTCTTCCCTCTTGCCCTCATGTCACTTGGTTTGAAACAGACTGCTTTCCCAGTAATGTCCCGTAGAACCGAATCATCCATGGTCTTAGTTAACATACCAAAGTAGCAAACATCCATTCCACGCCTTATGACATAGTCAAAGGTCACTAAGGGCACAATGTAAGGTTTCTCTAAACCTTCATAGGACTCACATGGTGAAGAAGCAGGGATCCATTCTTCCACCTCCTATATAGGTCGTAAAAGCACATGTAGTATGAAATACATGCTACAGTGGAGTGTCTCTTTTCTCTAATAAGAGCGTATGTCAAACTCAACAGTGTACAGATCTTAGTCTAGTCGCTCCTTTAGCGCCTAACCTGAGCATCCTATTTGCTCGCCTTCTTAGGCGCCAAATTAGATCTCACATCCGGCTTACTTCACAGGCTAAATGGATTGTGGGTCAATCCATTTTCGGTCCTTTAGTCAATCATTACTATATTGACCTCATCTTGGCTCCAACCAAGGCGACATCTTAATTATGCTCTTGCCGCTCTCAATAAGCGCTAGTAGCTTGTGTCTCATCTTTGCTCATCCCTCATAGGCGCCAAAGGCGATTGCTCATGTGAGTGAGCCAATCTAAAGCCTGTCGACATACTCCTAAATCTTGTGTGCAAACAATTCATCATAGAAGAAAATGCATGAATTTTATTAATATCCCAAAAAAAAAAACAAGAGTTCAACATGAATGATCAAAATAACATAATCACCATCGACGAAGTCCTAAAGACTTTACATGAGTCACATAAGCATCCCTAGGAATAGGCTTAGTTAAGGGATCAGCAACCATATGACTAGTGGATATATGTTTTAAGATCACTTCCTTTTGTGCTATCAAATCCTTAATGTAGTTGTTTCTCATATCAATATGTTTGGTTCTACCATGATACTTTGGATCCTTGGTATAAGCGATTGCAGCCATGCTATCACAATGAATTGTCAATGGATCTACGGCGCTGGGTACTCCTAAGCTCCCAAGAAATCGCTTTAGCCAAACAGCTTCTTGCACAACTGTAGAGCACGCTATGAATTCTGCCTCCATAGTGGATAAAGCAATGCAAGACTGTTTCTTGCTGCTCCAAGTAATAGCACCACCATTAAGCAAGAATGCGTATCCCGAAGTTGATTTGCACTCATCTAAGTCACCACCCTAATCAGCATCAGTATAACCGATTAGGTTCAAGTTTGAACCGCGATAACATAGCATGTAATCAGCAGTTCCCTTAAGATAGCGCAATATCCTCCTCACTGCTTTCCAATGAGCAAGCCCAGGGTTAGATTGGAATCTACTAACCAAACCAACAGCAAAGCTGATATCTGGCCTAGTGCACATCATGGCGTACATAAGACTACCAACAACACTAGAATATGGAACACGAGCCATCTGTTTTTGTTCATCAGATGTCTTTGGAGTTAGTTGAAGACTTAAAGTCTCACCTTTTGCAATAGGAGTGTCTATGGGTTTGCAATTTTGCATCTGAAATCGTTCAAGAATCTTCTTTATGTATGTCTCTTGAGACAAACCAAGAAGCCTCTTTGAACGATCACTTAGGATCTTAACTCCGAGCACATAATTTGCTTCACCCATGTCCTTCATCTCAAAGTTTGAGGACAACCACTTCTTAGTGGTGACAATCATCTCCATATCATTTCTAGCCAATAGTATGTCATCAACGTATAATGACAAAATGACGAAACTACCCTTGGATCTCTTAACATACACGCAATGGTCCTCTTCAATCATCTCAAAGCCATTCTGAATAATAGCTTGATGAAATCTAAGATACCACTGCCCAGATGATTGCTTTAGGCCATAAATAGATCGTTTGAGCTTGCAGACTTTGCGCTCTTGACCTTTTTCCACAAAGCCCTCAGGTTGATCCATGTAGATCTCCATTGAGAAATGCAGTTTTGACATCCATCTGGTAAAGTTCCAAGTCAAAGTTTGCAACTATGGCTAGAATCAAGCGAATTGAGGCAAACCTCACAACCGGTGAGAAGGTTTCCTCATAGTCCACACCTTCTTGTTGTGTGTACCCTTTCGCTACTAGGCGAGCCTTATATCTTTCAATGGAACCATCCGCCTTGCGTTTAACTTTGAGAACCCATTTGTTCCCAATAGTCTTCCGCCCAGGTGGTAGGTCAACCAAATCCAAGACATGGTTAGTTTTCATTGACTCCATTTCATCATTCATTGCATTAGTCCATTCTTGAACAACAGGGGAAGATAGAGCCTCTTTGAATGTTTTAGGCTCAGCTTCATCTTGCGGAGCAATCATGAAAGCTTCCCCCTCAACCTCAAAACGGCGACGAGGGACACCTCCACGTTTGCTTCTATGCCACTGAGCTTGAGAATCCTCATCTACCGGCATAGATGAATTTGATGGTAAATCGCCCCCATTGTCTCCGAGAGTTTGAGGAATTGCTCCCTCATTCTCAATCGGACTACTTGGCGCTTCCATATCTTGATCCTCTTTTTCGTAGAGATCTATCTCTTTCTCAACTTCCCCTCTTCTTGGGAAATCTTTTTCTAAGAAATCCACATCTTGTGACTCAATTTCAGTCACTGTTCCATCTCCATGCTCTCCTATGAACACATACCCTTTGGAATGTTCTGAGTATCTTATGAAGATACACTTTTTCCCTCTAGGGCCTAATTTCCCATCCTTGTGAGCAGTTGTGTGAACATAAGCAGCTGATCCTCAAGGCCGCAAATTACCTAAATCAGTTTTTTCGTCGGTCCAGAGTTCGTATGGAGTGGAGACACTGACTTGGATGGCACACGGTTAAGGACATAGGCTGCAGTAAGCAATGCATCTCCCCAATACGAAATTGGAAGATTTGCTTGCGCCATCATTGACCTTACCATATCCAAGAGGGTACGATTCCTCCTTTCCGCTACACCATTTTATTGCGGAGTCCCTGGAATCGTTAGCTGTCGCAAAATTCCCTTTTCATCACAGAGCTCCTTAAACTGCTCTGATAGATACTCGCGTCCTCGGTCAGTTCGTAAAGCCTTAATGCTTTGGCCTAATTGATTCTTAACCAGTGCAACATAACGTCTAAAGTAGTTCAATGCTTCAGACTTATGGGAGATCAAATAGACGTGACCAAATCGCGTAAAGTCATCTATAAATGTGATGAAATAATTTGCTCCATGCCTTGCCCTCACATTCATTGGGCCACAAACATCAGAATGGATTAATTGCAATGGTATAGATGCTCGTTTGGCTTTTCCAAATGGTTTTCTAGTTGCTTTTCCAGCAAGACAATGTTCACATGTAGGTAAAGACACTTTAGCGAGTGGGCCCAATAAGCCTTCTCTAGCTAGTCTATTCATTCTGTCTTGACCTATATGGCCTAATCTAGCATGCCATTCCACAGAGTCATTGCAAACATCATTATGCGTAACAACTAAAGAAATCGAATCATCGACTTTATTATAGCTAGAATAATCAAGGTCCAAAACCATTAAACCATTTTGAACAAAGCCACAACCATAATATGTTGTTCCAAGGAAAATATCAACTTTATTGCCTTCAAAGGCAAACCTAAAGCCTAAGCCTAACATAGTTATAACTGAAAACAAGTTTCGTCGAATTTCCGGAGCGTATAGAACATCATGGAGAAGGAAGGTGCGCCCACCACGCATTTCCAGCTTGTAAGTGCCAATTCCAAGCACATTCACGCTAGAATCATTCCCCATTTTCATGCTCCTACTCCCAGCAGGAATCCGACGGAACTCGACAAATCCAACTCTCGTCCGAGCTAAGTGGTCGGTTGCTCCTAAATCCACAGTCCACATTGGAAAAGGATGAGCAACAGAATTATCATAAGTCACAAAGCAATCAGAACAAGACATTGATTTGGAAAATACCTTTTTCTTCGGCTCAGTGCAATCACGAGCGAAGTGGCCTTGTTTTCCACAGTTATAACAAGCCATCTAAGCTTTATCCTTCTTACCACCATGCTTGCCCCTATGGCGCTTGGTAGTTCTTGCCCTTTTAGGTGCAGGTTCATCAGCATCACGTTTTCCAACAAACTTTCCAGTCCACTTGCGCTTAGGCCCAGATGCCTTGCGCGAGTTTGACTCAGCAACATTAGCAACACCATCAGTGGCAGGTTTGGCAGCCTTCAGGCGCTCATCCTCCAACTCCAGATGGCGTGCAATGTCCTCAAAGGTCCTGACACTCTCATTATGTGTCATGTTTGCCTTCATGTGCTCCCAAGAGTCAAGAAGGGAGGAAATCACAGCCTGAACCTGACTGTTACATTAGTCAAGGCAACCCCAGCTGCACTAAGCTCGCGTATCAAAGTCGTCATCGTCCTCAGATGCTGTTTCATCGAGTGATTCGGCTTTTTCTTATAGGTATTGAACTTCAAGTTCAATTCGCGCAGCTTAGACAAGGTTGTCACCCCATACTTGTTCCTCAGGGCTTGCCACATCTCATGGGGCAGTTTGATATTGCTCAAACTCACCAAATAAGATCATTATGCATGCTGCTTAACATAGTAAAGCGCGCACAACGATCTTTCTTGCGCCATTCTTGGTAGGCAGCAAGATCGCGACGGTGTTGAGCAGTGTTTCCTTCTTCAGGCTCAGCCATGACCTGATCAAGAGTCTCCAAGACCTCTTGCTCATCCAGGAGGTATTGGATCTTACGGCGCCAAATGTCATAATTGTCGCCATCCAACTTCTCTCCTTTGTTTAGATCAGCAACAACATTCTTAGCAGCCATCTCAACTACATTAGGATAAGCACAATGGATATTAATTTAATGCACCACAAGATGTATATATATTTTGCAGCATAATTCATGTCAAATAATGCAAACAATACACTAATAACAAGATCGAAAAATCGCTATGCTCATAATCATCACTCACATATTAGCAATTATCAACATTATTTAACATAATCATCCGCAAAATTTTAGTTTTAGGAGCGAAATCCCAGATTTCCTCAACTAAAACCTCCCACTCAATCATGGCATATTAATTGCATCTTTTCATCCAAAAATATTGCATGCTACATTATTCATAAAAATAAACATGGCAATATTTAATGCAACTTTAATCATACAAACATGCTTGAACACGTAAGCACATCATTGCCATAATCAATATCATATATATGCCATATAAAATTCAATCATGCTTCATAAATATTCTGAAATATTAATAATAAAGCAATAATCCAAAAATTATTATGAATTTTAAAGGCATTTAATAAGGAGAAAAATTCAAACCAATACTTCTGGAGAATCAGAAAGCGCACCCCCACTCCCACTGCTTAGGACACATTCCCAGAAGTGTCTTAGCAACTCCGGCCGCCCGAGAGCACCCTCCACGCGCCGCCACGCGCCGCCAACAGTTTCCACTATATTATTTTTTATTTTAAAAATTGAAAATAAATTTATTTTAACTCGAAAATTTTTTAAAAAAACATTAAAAATTAGGAAACACCTCTGCAAGTTCACTGGTGGCGGCGGTGTTGAAAACGCGCAACCAGGGACTATACACGCGCCCCCACGCGCCGCCAGGCGCGAGTGGGGCTGCGTTTTATCCATTTAAAAACTGTTTTTTTTTTTCCTGGAGAGGCGCGTGCAAGCCACGCGCCGTCTTGTGAGCAGAAACGGCGCTCGGTCAAAACATTAAAGTTGCTCCTGGTGTCTATACAATTCTGTTAGTGCTCTCGGTGTACCGATTTGTTCTGGAGGTGGGCCCCACGCGCCACCTTGGAGTGTGGGATGGGTTTCTACGCACTCTTAAACCAATTTAAACCTCCAGATTTAATTTCTTTTCAAATAAGTCCTTTCAATTAAGTCCCTGAAACTTTAAAACATGAAATTCTCCCAACATAGAAATTCGTTTTAGGCAAATAATATACCGATGGAAAGCTTATTATACAAGGATTCTAATGGTATAAAAATAATGCATCAATATTCAGTTTGAGCAGATCGAAAAACATGGTCAAAGTTACTGTTTTTTGCATGTTTGACCCGAGATATCTCCATCGATATGAGCCATTTAAATCTCGAAAAAAATCAGATTATATA
>AWWV01008997.1:0-31108 GCA_001974805.1 Corchorus capsularis
GAAAAACCGGAAAAACCAAAAACTAATTCTTGGATCTAATCTCTCTTCACTTTCTCTCAATTCAATTCCCTTCCCCGGCAACGGCGCCAAAATTTATGATCGTGTCGTTTATGACCATAAAAATAATCCCCACAATTAACTAACTAGAATAGCTAGGGCAAGTAGGGGTCGAATCCCACAGAGAAGGTTTATGTGATGAACAATTAAAAGATAGAAAGATCTTTTCCAAAAATCAAACAGAAAACAGGGGATTGAATAAATTAATTATAAAGCAAACAATTAAACTAAAATTTATGGTGTATCGTGCAGGGATCGTAAAAATAAAGCAAAGCAAATCTAAATCTAAATCCAAATCTAAAATCTAAAGCAAATTAATAAAGCAAATTAATAAAGCAAATTAATAAAGCAAACAATAATTATAAAGCATACTTCTTCACCAGTGGTATCATTCAATCAAATTAACTATGGATCCTCGATTTAAAAGGTGAATTTCGCATCTTATTCTTGACTGACAACTGATATAGGTTTCCCAACATGTATTTTAGATAAGAGGCCGATCAAAGCTGCAGCTATCCCTATTATTCCTTCAGCGATCGGTTACTTTCTTAGGGCTTAAAGATCACTTGAGAACAAAGCATTAAGAACAGTTAATTTTACACACATGCCTACAAGTAGAACCATACGAAGAGAAATTTCTCGCCCTCCGGTAGACAAACACCCATTAAGCAGCGATCAAACAAACCTAATTTGCTACATACAATCAAACTTGAGTGATTAATTCTAAGCCTGATCTAGCTATAGACCTTCCTCTTACATCGTTAGTGGCCACATAACTCAAATAAGATTCAGAATCATAAAATTAAAACAGGGTTTTGACTACTATAATCTAGAACTTAACACAAAATTATAAGTATAGAAATCTCACCATAATCAATTGATTGAAATCACCAAAGGATCAGAAGTATTAAAGATTTAGCTACTCATGGATTTAGGAAAATCCATGAGAGACATAAGAATACTTACAGGACTGGGAGAGGCGGAATCTCCCCTTTGAAAACCCTAGGGATGTCGACTCCCTCTATTGCTAGAGAGGGTGTCGACTTCTCCCTCTTCTAAAACTAGAGAAAAACCTAAAAACTAAAGAAAGGTAGAAAGAGAGAATTATCTAAAATTTGTGATGTGTAGAATTGTGTGATTTGTGATACATGAGGTGGTTATTTATAGTGGAGAAATAGGCTAGGACGGTTTAGCCTTTTCTTGGAGTCCAAGTAGGATTAGGTGTCATCCTAGAGTAGTCTCCAAGTTAGATGAGGACTCTAGAATTTTCTGGAATTTTCTGGAATCTGGCAGCAAATTCGACTTCGATTTCGGGCTTGAAGATGGCAGATCTGGGCTTTGCACTTCAAAAGAAAGTTGTAGAGCTCGGAGTTAGCTTTCCAACAAGTACTCATGGGCTTAAAACGGACATCTGAGCAGAAAGTTATGGCCTTTCTACGAAGACTGCGCTGAAACCGGGCTAATATCGCAAATCTACGGGATTATTGCGGGATTTGGATATTATTTTGGATATGGGGCCTATTAATTGGGATTTTAATTCCAATTATAGGTTTATATGGGCTGAGTATATTCCCATATAAGTAATCCAAAAATCCTCAACTTCAGGGCTTCTTCTGGGCTTGTCTTAAATCCTTTGCAATTAAAGCTCCAAATCTGCAATTTTGCTTCTTGAATTAATTCTTCAAATCTTCAAAATATCTTCAATTACGAACTTCGCATCTTCAAATCTTCATTCCAAATGGCTAAATCCATAGTTGAGTAAAAAGTCTCCAAAATAGCTCCAAAAAGAGTGAAAAACAATAAGTTTTCACTTTTCTAGTCTTCAGGACCTAAAAACACAAATACTAACAAAATAGGGTAAAAACACATATAAAAATAGCAAAAAGTATATAAAAATAGCTATAAAAACATGCATAATTTGAGCTCGATCATAATTTCCCCCACACTAAATCTTTGCTAGTCCCTAGCAAACTAGTGTAGACAAACAAAAATTAAGATTTAAGATTGTAAGTCTTGTTCAAATCTTTTGAAAAACTTTGAATCATATACATATATCAAGGATCAATTCAATTATGAAATCAGAATATCATAGAATAGTAAAAGTATCCAATTCAATAGATCAAGATATAGCAATCATCCTCATTCTTAAGTAACCATAATCAAAGTAGCTCTAATCACTTATCATTTATCACAACTATAACTACTTCTTTCTATAAGCTTATGCCTTCACTTTTATCTCTACTACTCAAACAATTGCATATCATGAATACAAATCAAGAATTTCTCATGGGTTATAATAGTTTTCAAAGGGTAATTATTTAGAAAAGTGAGGTTACTAACCTCAAAGTGTTCATGCTTAGGGGTTACTAACGCCCTTTATTTTATTTTTGTGAGGCTACTAGCACTCTAGAGGGACAATACTTTTGCCGATCCATGCCTCTTATCCTCTTCCCAAGGGTTACTAACTCCTTTTGTTTAAAGAGAAGAGTGACAACAATGGATGTTTTTTTTTTTAAGGCAAAAGATATCTCTTCTCCTCTTGCATGAAAAACACTCTTTTTATGAAAAAGATTTTTTATTTTAACTACCCTTCTAATATAGATAGTCCCCCACACTTATTTTTGACATATTCATAAAATACTTTAATAAGTGTAGCTTCAATAAAAATTAAACATGAGTTCTAAAAATAGGCAATCATAGAAATAATAAGCAATAAGCTCATATCACAAACTTCAATTATACCTAATCTAAGAAATAAGATATCATACTATAGATAAATCAATGAATCAATCATTCTTAAGAATTCTAAGATATCATCAATCAACAATCAAATCAATCGATCAATATAAGCATATAAAATCAAAATTTTGTCAAAATTTTCGAAAAAATTATTCCAATTTTATCAATTTTATGCATATAGACTCACTCCCCCACACTTAAAAGATACATTGTCCTTAATGTATGAACAAGCGTGGAAAATCAAAGCAAAAATATGTATGCATCTTTTAATCCTAATTAACCTATATAACCTATATCTATATGTATCACATATCAAAGAAAAATCAATCAAAGCATTGCAAGAAAAAGATAGGGTTAAAGAAATCTTCTCTATTCTCCAAGCATAAGCTCCAATTGGATATCTTCATATCGATGAAAAACTCCTTTTTCCCCTTTGGTATGGAAAATCCTAAAAGAGAAAAGAAAAAATAAACCAAAGAAAAATATTATGGGTTAGTAAAAATAATATTGGGTTGCCTCCCAATAAGCGCCTTTCTTTAAGGTCTTTGGCTAGACTGTCTTAAAGAAGGTTATTCTTCAAGGGTGAAGGAATTTTGAGTATATTTCTTCAACAGGTCCTCGATAACTCTACTCTCTTCAATGATTTTGATAGTTTCAAGTTGAATTTTATCAAGACTTGAAAAGATCAAAGCATTAGGCGATGGTATGGTTGTGACTTGGCATGGCGCGACATAGGCTCGTGGTGGCGCGGCATGGTGCGCGGATGGCTTGGCAAGGGCCGGGCATGGTGCGCGGACATAGCTGGGCATGGCTTGGTGATGTCTCGGTTGGAAGCTCGCATGGCTGGTTGCGTAGTGCTGGTGAAGCGGCTTGGTGCGGACAAGGCCGAGGATGGCGTGGGCGGCTGCGTGGCAGGAGCGGGCAAGGTCGCGCATGGCCAGGCGGGTGGCACGGATGGCGCGGCAGTGGCCTGGCTGGGCCGGGCAGGCGGCACGGCAGCGGCTGGTGTCGTCCGGATATGTGGCTCGGGTGGCCGGGCTGTGGCCTGGCTAGGCGCACGGGCTGGGGCAGACTTGGCCGGTGTTGGCCGGCCATGTGGTGTCGATGGCCGGGTTGTAGCCGGGCATACTGGCTTGTGCGGCACGGGCTTAACCGGGCTGAGTCCTTGAGCAGCTTCCTTCGATGTATTGGTTATCATCTGGGCAAAATTCTTCATTATCTCGTATATGTCAGCAGTGCTGTGATCGAACAGGGGAATATAGATAAGAGTGTCGACAGACAATCTATCAGAAGCTCTTAGTCCTTGGTAGAAGATTTGAACCAATCTTCTTTGATCATAACCATGATGAGGATGAGCAGCACATAGCTTCTTAAACCTTTGCCAAAATTGGGGAAAATTCTCCAATTTACGTTGAAGAATGCTTGCAACTTTAACTCGATGTTCAAGGTCTATATCTTGCTTCTTAGTTGAATTGCTTGGTTGATCGATCTTCAGGGGCGGTTGAACTTCTTTATTGTTGACTTCTGGCTCCTTCTTGGTTTCTTTCGCTCGATCTTTCTTCTCATGGGAGGTTGAAGATTTCGTCCTCCGAGATAATTCTTCAAGAACATTGAATGCTTTCTCCGGGGTTCTTTCATGCAATGGTTTAGTACTGAAAGAATCAACAAGAACTCGATCTTTAAGTCCCAATCCTCCATAGAAGAATTGGATTAAAATTTCTTTCTTGAATCCATGATCAGGGCAAACGGCACACAGCTGCTTGAATCTCCTCCAAAATTGGTGGAAAGTCTCATTGTAGCGTTGTCGAATGTCCATTATCCTTTGTCTTCCTTTAGAAATTCGATCAGGCTTTGTTGATGAAGAATCTTCAATGGCTCCTTTCTTAACAAACTTAGAACTTATAACGTAAACAAAATTGTTAGATTTTAACGGCACTTGAGATGAAATTCTAGGGTGGATGACTTCACCATCAAATTCCATGGTCAATGAACCATTAAACACATCAATCTTGGTATGAGAAGTTTTTAGGAAAGGTCTTCCTAATAAAAGAGGACATTGATCTTTCGAATACTCCATATCCATAATGAATATGTCGATAGGAAAAATCAGATGTTCAACTTTAATTAAGATATTCTCTAAAACACCTTTTGGATAAACCAAAGATCCGTCAGCTAATTGCAGAACAACATCAGTATTCTTCAATGGACCAAGATTTAAATATTTGTAGAAAGAATAAGGCATCACACTTAAAGAAGCACCAAGATCAAGCATCGCATTCTCTATAATACTTCTTCCAATAGAACAAGTAATAGAAAACGTACCTGGATCTTTGCATTTAGGAGGTAAACTTTTTTGAAGTACAGCAGAGACATTAGCTCCAGCGCTTACTTTACCTTGTAATTTCTTCTTATTGGTACAAAGTTGCCTGAGGAACTTTGCATAATTCGGAATTTGTTGAATGGCCTCAAGAAGTGGGATGTTGACCTCAACTTTTCGGAATATCTCCAAAATATCTTGATCATCATCTTCTTTCTTTGACTTCTTCAATCTTGATTGAAAAGGAATTAGGTTGGAATCGGTTTTAGGCTTGATGGAATCGCACACACCTTTTCCTTTAGGTTGAATTACGGCATCATCCTTGTTTGAATCTTCAATTGGCACAGCTCTTTTGTTGTTGGGTTCATCTTCAATCTTGTTTCGGCAGGCAGTTGTAAACCTTCCTTAGTGTAATTCGGCTTTCCTTCTTCTTGTTGATGTGCAGCATGGTTTGGATAAGGGTCTTTCAACTCTTTTCCACTCCCTAGAGAAATTGCACTGACATTCTCTCTAGGAGGTACCTTTGATTGTGATGGAATCCTTTGTTGACCTTGTGTCTTGAGATCACTCAAATCACTAGCTAATTGGCTTATTTGCTTTCTCATCATCTTCATAGCTTCCTTGATTTGTTGTAACTCAATGGCTTGTAAAGTTTGAAAATTAGGTCTTTGGAAATTCGGCCTTCCTTGAAAATTACCTTGGTTCCCATATTGTTGACTCGGTTGTTCAGGTCTCCAATAAGGTTCAGGCTTCCTTTGATAAGCTCCTTGTAATCCCACGGCATTGACTCCTTGTTTGTTGTCTTCCAAAGTCGCACAAACCCTTGGCACACTTGAAAAATTCACATGGAACAGATCAGTGAGCAAAGCGATTTGTTGATTCGTTTCTTGAAGTTGTTGCTCCAATGAGGTGGAATAGGTAGAAACTTCATTAATTCTTCTTATAGGACCTTCTCTTGAAAAGTCTTCTCGAGATCCAAATTGTTGAGTGTTTGCAGCCATATTTTCCACTAAAGACCAAGCTTCGGCAGGAGTTTTGTCGATGAAGGCTCCTCCACTTGCAGAATCGATAGAAGATCTGTCAAACGGTAGTAATCCTTCGTAGAAGTACTGGATCAGCAACTGTTCATTGATTTGGTGATTGGGGCAGCTCGCACAAAGTGTTTTGAAACGTTCCCAATATTCATGCATTGTTTCTCCATGGCGTTGCTTAATTCCGCAAATCTCCTTCCTTATACTTGATGCTTTATGTGCAGGAAAGTACTTTTCCAAGAACAACTTCTTAAGACTCGGCCAAGATGTGATTGAACCAGTGGGTAAAAGGTACAACCAATCTTTTGCTCAGTCCATAAGAGTGAACGGAAAAGTTCTTAACATGAATTGATCTTCAGGAATACCTTGAATACTTGTAGATGCGCAGGCAATCTGGAAATCAGTAAGATGTCGGTGAGGATCTTCTCCAGGCAAACCGTGAAATTTGGGTAAAATCTGAATAAATCCAGATTTAATTTCAAAGTTTTCATTGGTATCGGGATATTGGATGGCTAAGCGTTTTGGTGTTGACGTTTGGTGCAGCTAACTCTCTCAGAGTTTTGGGTTGTTCTTCTTCAGCCATGTCTTCTGATGATGTTGAAACAGCAGATCTAGGTGAACTTGGTTGACTCGAATCGGATGCCTCCTCTTCTTGTAATCGGCTTTGTGTTTTCTTCTTCTTCTGAAATAGTGTTCTTTCAGGCTCAGGATTGAATTCTAAGTCTTCAGTACTATTACTTCTTGTCTTTGGCATACAGTTTCCTAGAAAAATCAAACAAAACTAAAAAGAAAAATCAGCAGTAACAGTTCTTAAATAAAAATTAAAAAGCAGAAACAGAAAAATAAAAATATATTTTTTTATTTAAAAAGAAAAACGGAAAGAAAAAATTAATATTTTTTTTTAAGAAAAACGGAAACCCAAAAATTAAAAACAGAAAAAAAAAATTTTTTTTTAGAAAAATCGAAAAAAAAAACGGAAAAACTTTTTTTTTTATCGACGCAAAAACAATCTTTTATTCTTGGATCTAATCTCTCTTCACTTTCTCTCAATTCAATTCCCTTCCCCGGCAACGGCGCCAAAATTTATGATCGATTCGTCTATGACCATGAAAATAATCCCCACAAATAACTAACTAGAATAGCTAGGGCAAGTAGGGGTCGAATCCCACAGAGAAGGTTTATGTGATGAACAATTAAAAGATAGAAAGATCTTTTCCAAAAATCGATTAGAAAACAGGGGATTGTAAAATTAATTATAAAGAAAACAATTAAACTAAAAATCAAAACAAAGCAAATCAAATCTAAATCTAAATCTAAATCTAAAATCTAAAGCAAATTAATAAAGCAAACAATAATTATAAAGCATACTTCTTCACCAGTGATATCATTCAATCAAATTAACTATGGATCCTCGATTTAAAAGGTGAATTTCGCATCTTATTCTTGACTGACAACTGATATAGGTTTCCCAACATGTATTTTAGATAAGAGGCCGATCAAAGCTGCAGTTATCCCTATTATTCCTTCAGCGATCGATTACTCTCTTAGGGCTTAAAGATCACTTGAGAACAAAGCATTAAGAACAGTTAATTTTACACACATGCCTACAAGTAGAACCATACGAAGAGAAATTTCTCGCTCTCCGGTAGACAAACACCCATTAAGCAGCGATCAAACAAACCTAATTTGCTACATACAATCAAACTTGAGTGGTCAATTCTAAGCCTGATCTAGCTATAGACCTTCCTCTTACATCGTTAGTGGCCACATAACTCAGATAAGATTCAGAATCATAAAATTATAACAGGGTTTTGACTACTATCATCTAGAACTTAACACAAAATTATAAGTATAGAAATCTCACCATAATCAATTGATTGAAATCACCAAAGGATCAGAAATATTAAAGATTTAGCTACTCATGGATTTAGGAAAATCCATGAGAGACATAAGAATACTTACAGGACTGGGAGAGGCGGAATCTCCCCTTTGAAAACCCTAGGGACGTCGACTTCTCCCTCTTCTAAAACTAGAGAAAAACCTAAAAACTAAAGAAAGGTAGAAAGAGAGAATTATCTAAAATTTGTGATGTGTAGAATTGTGTGATTTGTGATACAGGAGGTGGCTATTTATAGTGGAGAAATAAGCTAAGACGGTTTAGCCTTTTCTTGGAGTCCAAGTAGGATTAGGTGTCATCCTAGAGTAGTCTCCAAGTTAGATGAGGACTCTAGAATTTTCTGGAATTTTTTGGAATCTGGCAGCAACTTCGACTTCGATTTCGGGCTTGAAGATGGCAGATCTGGGCTTTGTACTTTGAAAGAAAGTTGTAGAGCTCGGAGTTAGCTTTCCAACGAGTACTCATGGGCTTAAAACGGACATCTGAGCAGAAAGTTATGGTCTTTCTACGAAGACTGCGCTGAAACCGGGCTAATATCGCAAATCTACGGGATTATTGCGGGATTTGGATATTATTTTGGATATGGGGCCTATTAATTGGGATTTTAATTCCAATTATAGGTTTATATGGGCTGAGTATATTCCCATATAAATAATCCAAAAATCCTCAACTTCAGGGCTTCTTCTGGGCTTGTCTTCAATCCTTTGCAATTAAAACTCCAAATCTTCAATTTTGCTTCTTGAATTAATTCTTCAAATCTTCAAAATATCTTCAATTACGAACTTCGCATCTTCAAATCTTTATTCCAAATGGCTAAATCCATAGTTGAGTAAAAAGTCTCCAAAATAGCTTCAAAAAGAGTGAAAAACAATAAGTTTTCACTTTTCTAGTCAACAGGACCTAAAAACACAAATACTAACAAAATAGGGTAAAAACACATATAAAAATAGCAAAAAGTATATAAAAATAGCTATAAAAACATGCATAATTTGAGCTCGATCACTCATCAAAATGACAATCCGCAAATCTAGCGGTAAAAATATCACCCGTCAATAGTTCAAGGGACCGCATAATGGACGGTGAATCAAACCCAACATAAATACCTAAACGGCGTTGGCGACCCATTTTAGACCTTTGTTGTGGTGCTACAAGCACCTGCACCGCACAACCAAAGGTGCGAAGATGTGAAATATATGGCTCATGGCCCAAGACTAATTGAAGGGGGAATATTGATGAGATGTACTGGGGCGCAATCTTATTAATGCTGCAGCATGTAAAACAGCATGGCCCCATGCTGAGGAAGGGAGCTTTATTCTCATCAACAAAGTCCTAACAATTATTTGGATGCGTTTTATCAAGGATTCCGCTAATCCGTTTTGTGTATGAACATGAGCTACAGGATGTTCAACTTCGATTCCAAGTGAAGCACAATATTCATCAAAGCTTTTTTATGTGAATTCACCCCCATTATCCATCCTTATGCTCTTAATTTGATGATCAGGGAAATGTGCGTGAAGTTTAATAATCTACGCAAGCAACCGTGCAAGGCAAACATGAGACCATCTACAGGATGCATCCACCAATACCATAAAATATCGAAATGGTCCAGTTGCAGGTTGTATTGGCCAACGAATATCTCCTTGAACTTTCCTTGTGAACAACATTCACAAACATAATCCTTGGACAACAAGACTTTTGAGTCCTTTAAGGGATGTCCTCTAGTATTCTTGATGATTCTACGCATCATCGTAGCACCTGGATGACCAAGGCGATCATGCCAAAATCTGAACACTTCAGGATTCATTAATTTCCAGGGTATGGTTGCGTATGATTTCATAGCTCGTATAGTGAATAAGTATAATCCTGTATTAGAAGCTTCCAGCTTCTCATAGATGGTATTCTGGCTCATTTTATGAGATACAATGCAAAAATAATCTTTATTTAGCTCAATAGCTGTTTCAAGATGGTGCCCATTACAGCATACATCTTTGTAGCTAAGTAGATTTCTTCTTGATCTACCACTTAACAATGCATCTTCAATATGCAAAACAGTGTCGTTTAAATAGGGCACTATTGGACTGCTAGGAGCGAAATTCTAGACTGAGAGAGTGAATAGGGCTTGCAAATTTCTCCAAAACTTAACTGCAATGGTTGGATTTGAGTTTAAATACTCAAATCCTCAATATGATCGTTATTGGGTAGCCAATTAAAATTTCTGCCCGTTGGTTTGTCCTTTGGTGGATGACAGCTCACTAACAGCTTTAGAACGTTCGTACTGTATTGTGCTTACGTCCAATGAATAAAATACCGTACCAGAGGCCATACCGGTGAGGCCACCGGTATCCGGTTTAACCGGTTCAACCGGTTGAACCGATGGTTAAACCGTTTTAGAATATTTTTATGAAGAAAAATATTTTTTAGTATAAAATAAATATATATATGATGAAATAATAATTAAATAACACTTTGGTGGAGTGGTTAAGTCTTTTGTCTTTATCCAAAGTGTGTGGGGTTCGATTCTTACCATTTGCAAGTGTTTTTTTAAAATTTTTCAAAATGGAAAAAGTTGACCAAATCTCAAACCGGTCAAAAAAACTGGTAAACCGGCCGGTTCAACCGTGATTGAACCAGATCAACGCGGTACGTTGACTATCCAATATTGTGTGTATACCGATACCGGACTGGGCACCGGTTCCCGGTTCAACCGGTTGACCCGGTCGGTCCGGTCCGATTTTTTATTCACTGCTTACGTCATCTTCCCATTAGTCGCTTCACTAGTCAACTCGATAGTCGTTTCACTCCTTTGCTTGATAGTGTCACTAACACTTAAATTGAATTATATACTTCCTTAAATCTTCAAACTCTAACTTGTCTTGAAATGACTTCATATGCTCTGTTTTCATGAGGGTCTTCATGTAAATTTTTGTTGACTGAGATTGACCCCTTTAAATTCTCCGAATCTTCAATTACGAACTTTGATGTTAATATCCTTTTGTCATCTCACTGTGATAGTGTCACAAGTGAGCTTTCTGTGCTGATCACAACCTTTCTCAATTAAAGGCACTACTGCATACTCACAAGAGTCATTAGTCATCATACTTAACTTTATTTTGTTATTAGAAAAACATATGGGTTCAACAAGCCTCACTCAATGTTCAACGACAAAATTTTTAGACTCTCAATGCAAACCATTGTTGGTCATGGAAAATTATTATTCATGGCAGAGATTTAATAAAGAAGGGCCTAACTTGGCAAATTGGAAATTGTTAGACTCTACAAACACAAGGTACTCAAATATGGAATCCTTTGTTTCAGAATTGTCCTAGCACATCTACTCAGAATGTAGCACATCAAGTATTACTAGTTAAGGAAGGAAATTATTGACTGGAGAACATATAAATGGGACACAAATAAAATGCAACAAAATGGAATCACTATTACCCCTATAGAATTATAGTTTTTTCTCCATCACAAATTCAGGGGATAAACCTATATGGAGATTTACAACCATGGGAATTATTCTACTAAATCAGGATATCGGCTGCAACAACAAGAAAGGCCCAACAACACCCCATACAAAGGAATTCAGATTGGAGTAAGGAGTGGCTTACACTGGAAAAGTAAGTTACCACAGAAGATCATTATCTTCCTATGGAAAATTTGTAATGACTGCTTACCAGTAGCAAAAGAGCTAGTTAAAGAGGTATGCATATTTCTCTTATTTGTGGACATTGTTTGAAAGAAGAAGAAGAAGAATATATTGAGCATTTGTTTCTAACATGTGATACGCTAGACCATTTTGGTTTGCTAGTTCTATGGCGTTAAGAATTTATTCTTTTCAGATAACCTCTTTGTCTTGATGGATTAGACTTTGGATGAAAGAATTGCAGGAGGAAACAGAGGAAAAATTGCAATTTACATGGAATTGTGCTAGCATTCTCTGGTCTGTACAATCTGGTGTCAAATGAATAATTCCCTATTCAGAGGAAGTGATATTGATCCTCTATCTACAGCTATACATGCTAGAACCCTTAAAAGTAAATGGCAGGAAGCATTCACCAATAACTGTTTAGCTATGACAGTTCAGAATTATAAACCATTAAAGGCAACAGGGGATAAATTTGTTCTCAGCAGAATTATGAGCATTTCATCTTATTAGGAATACACAAAAGGAGAGGTATCAATGATACGAATCTAGTTGTATATCGATTCAAATCCACCTTAGAGACCCGCCTAAGATCAACTTGAATCACCAAACTTCTAGATGAGTATGTCGACAATCTTCACTAGATAAATCCTCCTTCGTTCGTCGGCCTTAAACCCTCAATTTGACCTGCAATTGAACACCTAAGATCACAAGATTCATAAACAATTAAGCAATCACAACATAATTGTTTGTTAGGACTCTACAAGATTGAAGAACCCTAAGTTTGTTCAAACTAGAACAATGAAGCTAAGATAATCAATTTGGGAAAATAATCCTCAACTTTATTAATCAACTCAACTTATGTTTTCAAGAGATAAAAGAGCCCTTATATAGGGGAAGGGTTCGCGCATAACATAATTAACTCCTAGTCCTATAAGGGCGGCATACATAGATGAATCTAGAAACTATCCTAAAATACAACCAATAGGAAAAATAGATGAGGATTGGACTTTAACTAAACAAGGCCCAACCCTAATCAAGGTCTAAACTAAATAATTAACTAAACTAAGATAGATTAAAGGCCCATGTGGCCGAATTACACAACATAAGAACTAATGATCATCGATTTCAAGTAAGGTGAATATTTTGGAATCGATGGGAATATTCTTGGTGATGTCGACTTCAATGCTCTCCAATTGTTCTTCAATGGACTCCAAACCTCTAAGATGATCTAACAAAACCTAATAAAGTTTCCTTGAACTTTTTAGCCCGAGCCCTTGTCATTGGACCTTGCGAAATGGCTAAAGGGTCAAATGGCCGGTTGTGCCTGGATGGCCCATGCGATGGCCGGTTGCACCATGTGATGGCCGGTATGCGATGGCCGGTTGTGGTCGGTCATGTGGCCGGTGTTGCGCGGCTTCTCCAAGCAATGGCCGGTCTTATGCGATCCCTTCAACTCCATGCTCCTCCAAGCTTGTGTTCAACCCGGGATCAACCATAGCATTTTCTTGAACATACATGACTTGATTTCCATTAGCTCCATTGTGCTCTTCTAAACCATGATAAGCCCTTGGCGCATCATCCCCTCTCCCTTGAAAAGGATTTGTCCTCAAATCTGCATCACTATCAAACAAAGATAAGTCTGAAACATTGAAAGTAGCACTTACATTGCCATATTCACTTGGAAGATCTAGCTTGTAGGTATTGTTGTTGATCCTCTCCAAGACTTGGAATGGACCATCTCCACGAGGTAAGAGCTTAGACTTTCTCTTTTCAGGAAACCTTTCCTTCCTTAAATGCAACCAAACCCAATCTCCAGGTTCAAAGATGATCTTTTTGCGCCCCTTTTTAGCAATCTTCATGTAGTATTGTGTTTTCTTCTCAATTTGAGCTCGAACCTTAGCATGAAGTTTCCTAACATAATCGGCATTCCTTTGTCCATCCATGTCGACTTGCACACTCAAAGGTAAACTCAACAAATCCAATGGGGTTAAAAGATTAAAGCCATACACAAAGAAATTCTCATTTCTCTTATTTATATTTTTTGTTTTTTACAAACGCTATGGTTTGTAATAGTTGAATGGTACAAAAAAAAATGAAAAATCAAATTATCCGGCAGCGGGCAACTACCTAGTCTAGTCTGGCTAAAAATAGGCCTGATGGAAATTGCTTTGGATTTGCATGGCTGAGGCATCATCGACTTGACGACTTCCATTTCCAACCGTTCCACGTGACAATCATGGACAGGATATTTCGTCGACATATATACCAAACATAAAAGCACCTCACTACTTTTCCTATTCATCACTTTAATAAAGCTGAAACATATTATCATATTACTACAAATTGATTCAAAAGTAAGGTGGGATATGTCTTTTAAACATAGGACTGTTTAAGATAATATGAAACAGTACTTCCCTTCCTTTAAGCCCCTTCGGAACCAGAATTAATTTTGATATAAAATAGTCTTTATTTTTGTTGAAAAAATCTGAATTCAGGTCAAGTTAAATACATATATTTATTTTTTTACCAAAACAAAATACATATATTTAGAACATGATTTGAAATCATTTTTAGAACCTCTGAGAAAAGTAAATCGTCAAGAAAAACTTGGGTCTTGATCTTGAAGTTCTCTAAGTTTAGACTCCTTTCGTCCCTTCATTGTCACCTTTTGAAAAATGTGTATCCCTTTTTATTTTTCACTTTACTAAAAAAATGTAGTTACATGCGAAGTCCTCACGGTATTTTTTTGTTTTTTTCCTTTTTGCGGCCAGAAATCTTTAGGCCCTTTTAAAGCCAATATCCTTGTGTCCCAACATTATTGCCACTTATATAGTATTAATAATAATTAAAACTTTCGGAAACCCTACTTACCAATAGTGTACTCTATCAATGGCTTGGTTTGAAGCTTTGAATGTGTACTTTGAAGATTAGCTTTTCACAAAGAGATGGGAAGACACAAAAGCGAAACAAGCTCAGTCTCTCTAACCAGGTTGGAAATTTAGTTAACAGTATCTTATTTGTATAGCTTATTGTAAGATTCATATAGTATTTAAGTAATTATTATAAATTATTATTAAAATAAAAATAATGGTGTATGATCTGTATCTGAGCAGGCTAATTTACTTGAGTACTGAATTACTGATAATATTGTTCA
Source organism: Corchorus capsularis (assembly GCA_001974805.1). Taxonomy (NCBI): domain Eukaryota; kingdom Viridiplantae; phylum Streptophyta; class Magnoliopsida; order Malvales; family Malvaceae; genus Corchorus; species Corchorus capsularis. The sequence goes on from AWWV01008997.1 coordinate 14,845, forward strand.
ATGTTCAGGTATAAAGGAGACAAGAACTTGGAGAGTGGTGAAACATGCCATTTTCCTATGCTGGTAAGCTTGAATGGAGGCAGAAGTATTGAGAGAAGAGAAACTAGTTTCTCAGGGAAGATCCGAAGCTGTTTGAAATCTACTCCTGATTTTCAGACAACCAAGAACATTCTTAATCCATTAGGACCATTCTATAAAGGGTGGGATACGATATTTCTTCTGTCGAGTGTGATTGCAGTTTCACTGGATCCTCTGTTTTTCTACCTCCCCCTTGTCAATGGACATAAAAAATGCCTTTTCATGGATACAAAGTTGGGGATTGCAGCAATGGTTTTGCGTTCAGTCATGGATTCCCTTTATGTAATTTGTGTCGCTTGTAGAGTTTTCTTTCCTCGTGCAAAAAGAAGAGGTAATTCTACTCCAGATGTTTGGAGTATAGCAAAGGGTTATTTCCCATCACGCTTCTTTCTACTTGACATCCTTGCGGTTCTTCCACTGCCACAGGTACGTAATTTATAATTACCAATTAATCTTTTCAATTTGGTTTACTGAATTACTTCCTTTAGAATTTTGCTTACGTTATTATTTAAAACCTGATGTGAAAATCTAGGTAGTTGTATTAGTCATCATGATTCCAATGATGAAAGGTGTCAAGTTCTTGAAGGCTATGAACATGTTGACAATGATTGTCCTCTGCCAATCCGTTCCAAGAGTTGTTCGGATCTTCCCGTTGTTCCAGAGAGACAAAAGAACTTCAGCCACAATTGCTGAAGCTGCATGGGCTAAAGCTGCATGTAATCTCCTACTTTACATGCTTGCTGCACATGTAAGTGTTACATAAATAAATTCCTTTGTCACATAATCTATATGATTTCCAAAGGAATAATGTTTATGGTAAATTAAGTCATGCAAGTTTGCGTTCTAGGCACTGGGAGCTCTATGGTACCGTTTAGCCATAAGACGAGCGACTACATGCTGGCTACAGGCTTGTGCAAATCACAATGGATGCGTTAATGGATCATTTTACTGCAATGACAACAGTCTTGGAGATCATACATTTATAGACGACTTCTGCCCTATAAGTACCCCTGATCCCAAACTCTTTGATTTCGGAATATTTCTTGATGCTTTACAATTTGGTGTCTTGGAAGTGGTAAATTTCCCAGCCAAGTTTTTTCACTGTTTCCACTGGGGTCTGCGAAATTTAAGGTTTTCTTTCTGCATTCTTCCTCCATTTGGACTCTGTTTTATGTATGTGCAAATTAAGTACTGAAGCTGGATTCATAATTTTTTTGGTCAGTTCACTAGGGCAAAATATGCGAACAAGTACCTGTCTATGGGAGAATTGTTTTGCAGTGTTCGTTAGTATGTCTGGTTTGATTCTATTTATATCTCTCATTGGGAATGTGGAGGTTGGCAATTTAGTACTGTTTTAATTTGTTCACTCTCGACTCTTAAAAGGTTTATCTTCCAGAGTTTGGTGATAATTAAGAATACCCTTTTCTTTCTTTCTTTGAAACAGGTTTACCTGCAGTCGAAAACCATGAAATTAGAAGAGTTGCGATTGAAGACCCGACAGATAGAGCAGTGGAAGCCATTTAAGAAGCTTCCCAATGAACTGCAGAGCCAAATTAAGAAATACCAGAAATACAAATGGCAAGTAAGCAGAGGTGTCGATGTAGAGAATCTACTCAAAAACTTCCCCAAGGAAATGATCAAGAAAATCAAGCGTGAACTCTGCTTAGAACTCCTCATCAAGGTATAAAAATTACCAAACCAGTCTTGCTAATTAGAACAAGGTAACTCATTCTGATCAATTACTGTAATTTTCAAGGTGAAACTATTTAGTTCTCTGGGAAAACGAGTGTTGAACGAACTGTGTTACCATGCCAAGCCGGTACTCTTCATTGAACGCAGTTACATTAGCCATGAAGGAGACACAATCGATGAAATGGTATTTATCGTGCAAGGCAAACTATGGGCATATTCAAGATCGGACAATGCAAAAGATGCTCATCTTGAAGATGGTGATTACTGTGGAGAGGAACTGTTAGAATGGGTATTGCAGTTTCAGTACCGGAGGCCATTGCACTTACCTTTCTCCACAAGAAACATCCAAGCAGCAACTAAAGTGGAAGCATTTTCACTATTGGCTAGTGACTTAAAACGTGTTTACGATTGGGCAGCAAGGGTACTTCAATCAAACTATCGTCGCTACCATAAGAAAAAGAGACATTACTATAATTATCTGCATATTAGAATAGGTGGTGGAGGATCAGATCATCATAACATGTCAACAACTTCTGATGCTCATGACAGTAGCTTCCATACCTCCATTTCTGATACTAGTGCGCATGGAACTCCACGACTTGTTAATGTCGATAGCTTCCCGGATAGATCCCCACGACCAAAAACACCAAGGGCTACCATTCACGAGGAAGAGGAATAGAAGTTTGGCTGAAAACTTGCTGTAATTTTACTCCCATGAGATGAGATCTTTGCACCCCCTGTAAAGCTGTTGTTAAAAGTTATCTGTCTCTCTACTCTGTTAATATGCCAGTCGAAACAGTCATTCTTGGTGATTTAGTCAAAGTTTTAAGTACACCCGCTGTCTTATTAGAAGTGATTAATACAGTTGCAACCTCATCACCACTTACAAAACAATGCTTAGACAAGGGAATCCACGAGAATTTGTTTAAACACAACTACAACCAAACTTGATTATCCCAGAGCAAAACAGATTTTGTGCACCATTAGCCGCTGGCTTCTACATTTGCTTACCGTTGCTTCAACTTTCTAATTGAGAAAATCAACTGACATGAACTATACAAAACCCGTTCACTGGCATTGTAGACAGGTGCATTTCACAGACGCATTCAACATATCCCATCTGAGAAATTGGAAAAAGGTATCTGACTATTGTGCTATTGAAATATTTACATAGACCAAGATACTGAACCTTGTGTCTTATGTCCAAAGAGAACCCTCAGGTATCCTAACCTCAATCAGATGCATGGTGCTGCAGCAGAGTATTATTATTATTATGTAATAATACTATTCCACGCTGCACCGCCCTAAAGGAGATGGCTGGAGAGAACAAGAGGCTTCACTTCGGTTTTTATCTGATTTGACTTTGCAATTGACGATATTACTTAGGGTAGAAACAGCTTGTACGATGTGTTTCCCTTTGTTCAACATAATGCAGCTTGTCCTGTCAAAACAAAAAGGAGAGCTTTTAAACCTCCATGCATTTGACTATTCAAGTGCAATTAAGGATTGAAGGAAGGGGAACCAGAAAGGACTGGATTCAAATCAACTCATATATGCTTGTTAGTCAATATAAAATTTATTAATTTAACAAATAAAAGTTTAAGAAAGACAAGGAAGGTGGTGAGGTGGTGGAGGGAAAACCATAGGTGATTGAAAGTGGAAACGGCACCTAATATGGCAAGTGGCTTTATATATTGAAAGCAAATATGCTATGCCAGTAATATGCAAGAAGCTATTAATACTAAAACATTGTATCAGAGATAGGTGATAGGCAATGCAAAAGTTGGTTGTGTACGTACCGAAGTGCCTATGTAGCTCAAACACATTATCAAGATCTAAATTAATTAACACATGGAAATAGGCAGGAAAATCTAATTAAACCACTTACCTCCTTCCATTTGCAACATCAGTAATCTCAGCTCTGGTAGGAACACCTGACTTAACAAGTGATTCCAGGACTTGAGTTGCCCAAATAACTGGTATGTGAGCAGCGCTAGAAATAGACAATATTTCCTCCTGTATGTCAGCCAATCTTTCCCATCCGCACTCAACGGCAAGATCTCCTCTGGCAATCATAACCCCTAAAGGATTTGAAGACTTCATTGCTTCCAACAGCAAAAGGGGCAATTTCTCAAGCCCACTTTTTGTTTCAATTTTTAAAACAATTCCCAGGTTCTGAAATTTCCTTTTCTCCAGTTCTTGGCGAAGCACAATAATGTCCCGAGTATCTCGAACAAATGAAACACCCACCATGTCTGCATGGGAAGCAACAAATTCAAGATCCACTAGATCCTTTGAAGTCAGACCTTCGTATCGAATATTGCTGTCTGGGATATTGATGGATTTCTGAGATCCAAGTTTAGTCCCTCTTGGGCCAGCATGAGTGATTGAGACAACAATCTCAGAAATACTAGTTCCCTTGATGACTCCCCAAATCTTTCCATCATCAAAAGCTATGCGTTCTCCAGGTTTGACTGCATCAAAGAGATAGCCTGATGAACATGCTATTCTATGAGCACGACTTGTGTGTCCATAGGAGTTATCCTGGTAAGACTTATCATATTCATCCCGTGATATAGTTAGCATGTCTCCAACTTTTAGTCTGATAAATGACTCTCTGGCAGGGACATCTACCACTTGTCCAACAGGAAACCTACCTTTCTTCCTCTTAATATGTAATTCAGTCCCAGAACTAACATAAGCAGTCCTAAAGCACTCAGCCATAAAACCAGTACCTGAAAAGACATGAAAGACTCTGGAGATCTTTAGCATTCTTTTCTTACCTCTAGCATCAATGAACCCCAATGTATCACCAACTTTGATCGCAGTGAGAAATTCTTGGTTATCAATATAGAGAACTGCATCAGGAGAAAGATGAGGAGGAGCACCTGTTCCTTTGTGAGAAAGCCAAACTTGTGCAGGAAAATTCACATTCCCAGTAGCATTCTTCTTTGGAGATATTTTTACTACACATGGACCAGGGTGTAGATTATTCGTACGAAGTTTTGGTCCAGCTAAATCCATAAGAATTCGACATGGTGCCTCCAGCATTTGAGAACTTTGTTTTACTTTTCTGATAATCTCACTCCAGATCTCTGGGTTTCCATGTGCACAATTGATTCGAATAATTGAGGTACCAGCCTTTATAAGATCAGCTATTAGTGTTTCACTCTCAACAACTTCTTTGCCTACTGTTGTCATGATATGAGTACGCCTGCCATCTTGAAGTAGTCCCAATAACAACTCTCTATTTAAACATGCCTTCTTCCTCATTGCATTTATCATAAAGTTCCCTTTCATTTGTTGATTTGATCTTTCCCTCATGCAAACTCCTGCACTAACATCCTCATCAGTCCTTACAGAATTCAACTGTACATTTTCTAACAGTTGGATGCCTGTTGTTAGACTTGCTAGGACAGATGAATTGACAATCTCAAGATTCAGCAGACTGATCAAAGCAAGATCATCTTTGAGCGCTTCAGTGTCAAGACATTTCAAAGCCAGATAATGGATTAAGTTTGTTGCACTCTCCATGTAATGTCTGCAATGATAAATCCTCCATAAATTAGAAACCAATTATGCCAACATGTAACTCAGTACACTTAAGTTATGCAAATGCATATAAATATAAAACAAGATTAAAGTAAGAGAAATAGAACTTTCAGAAGCCAATGAAAAATATACAAAAATACCAGATGGCTGTACTAATTAAGGGCAGACATATAGAAAGGAACTAGTTTCAAACATACTTGTGAGATAATTTCAGCCTAGAAGCATTCCACTGTTCTGATGCCAAGACATGTAAATGTACAGCCTTCAATTTGTCCATAAGACTTGCCTGGTTCATCAAGTGCTCCACCCCCTGAAAGGGTCCTACTTCTGACTTCAAAAGAGAATCAACAGTTTCGCCATTTGGATCACTGGAATTATGCTCATTTTTCGAAGGCATAAGCCCTTGATCATTGGAACAAGCATGTGAACTGCTTCTTTCAGCTTCATTGTTTTCATTTGGAATAGCAAATGCTGTAGTCTTCCATGTGAGGGTTTTCCTAGATTTTGCTAATAATTGAACCATTTGCCCCGGCTGCCTTACATTAAGTCTGCAAGGCAAATACGCAAACTTCACCCTCAGGCTGCATAATCCCAATTCAGAAACATCAGCTGTATTAATGGCCTGAAAAAGAAAAAGGAGGGAAAAAGCAGCATCTCAAGATCAGGCTATAGTAGGGGAGAAAAGGTCATTACCTATTCATTAGAATAAAATTTCTATCCCAAGATAGAAGCTAAAATCTAAAAAGACATAAATGGATTGGGGAATAATGAGGTGAGTTAGGGATTCTGAAGGCAAAATCCATTCACAAAAATAATTCTTTTTTTTTTCACCAAACAAAAATATCATTTTATACTATGAATTCAAAGAGTAAATTGAAGGGAAAAGATAGAAATTACATGGTGTGGAATAGCCTTGTGATTCGTAACTATAGAAGTCGTCATCTAATCGCTAATACTCAAACCACATATACAGAAAGTTCAAACCTGCAAAAAAAAAGTACCAAATTTATCAAGGAAATTGTAACCAATCAAAGGTGAAAAAAGAAAGAACTTTGATTTTTTTTCTTTTTAGAAAAGAAAAGTTGTTCATTTAAAAAAAAATTACATAGTAATAATTTTCGTTTGTTGACACCAGAAAAGGGTTTCTTTAGGCATCTTATTATTTGGAGCACAAGGCCAATATTGCTACAAAATATACAAATTAGCGAAATGACGATTGTATCTGGACGATTTTCAAAATTGAAAAGGGGAAAAAAGTGATATGAGGAAAAATCGAGATTACTATGGACATTACCTGGCTTTTTGCGGATCTTTCTTTTATTCCTGACTTACTGGCTGTGTTCCTCTCAGCAGCAGCTGCGGATCGCCTTTGCAACGATGACGGAATGCAAAAAGGGAAGCAGAAAGGACGTGGGTGAATATCTGAGGGTGGGGAGTGTGGATAGCGCGTGCCAGATTCGGCCAAGATTCGACACGTGGAAGAATCTAGTAGACGTTAGGCGATTCAAAGCCGCCATTTTTTTTGTGTGGTTAAGAACTTGGAAATGGGAGGTGGGCTGCGACGTGGCATATTTTTGTTGCACTTTAATTGCTCATTTAAGGTTCAATCTTTACGAAAATACTTAATTTAGGACTTATTATTAAAAAAAATGCTCAAATCAGGGCATAATGTTGCAAAAGCGGTTCAATTGAGGGCTCGCCTTCAATTTCATAGCCTTAATTGATAGCTCATATCAAGGCCTAAAGAGAAGGGAGGCCTTTAATGGAGCCAATTTTACAACGTTGGTTCTTGATTTGAGCTTTTTTAAAGGATATGACCTAAATTTAGCATTTTCGTAAACATTAGACCCTTATTTGAACATTTAACATTTCATTTTAAAGAACAACAATGCTAACTGTCCTGCCTAGATTGACCGTCTGAACATCCCGCCTACGTGTCATTGAAAAAAGTTATTATAATTTCGAACAATAGTAATTCTTTTTGCTCTAACAAAGTTTATCACTAAATCTTACTCATCGACGTATCAACATGTTTAGCCCCACATTCAATGGAAACAAACTTTAAAGGGTAAGTATCCAAATTCTGGATATTTATTGTGGTAGGATATTAGTGTTTTGTAATTGTGCCTCCTATGATAGAATCATTTGGTGATAACAATTTAATGAGGCATGTAGCATTACTCAATTTCCTCTATTCAATAACTGTTCGCACCAAAAAAAATCTCTTTGGAGATCTTGGTGAAATGGTACCGAACGTGCCAATCAATTTTGTCCAGAAATTGATAAAAGGAAGCGAGGAAAATAAATATTCATTTTGTTGTAAAAACTAAATAAATAGTGCAGTGAAAATGAGAAATTTGCTTTGAGTGCAGCAACATAAAAGTAATCAAACGAGTTGTAGATCCTGAATCAAAGTCACACAAACGTGTTTAAATCATTGATTCCAGACTCAGAAAACAAAGGAAATGCTGTAAAAAAGGTTATTTTCTTAATTCAAATGAGAGAGATGACATATAGTTGTTGATTTGATTGCAACAAGCATGTAAATACAAGAGGAAACTTGTAAGAACAAGGTTGATAAGATTAATAAAAATAAATATCAAGTGTGGAACTTGATTCACAAGAGAGATTTGAAAGCAAGGGCTTGAAAGATTGAAAGCACGGAGCTTGAATGTTGTTTTCTCTGCAGGAGAGTTGTTTGAAGTTGTTGTTTGACGTTGGAGTATGAGATTGGTTGTTGGAAGAGTTGTTCTTGGATCCATTTAACGTTGGAGTCTGCCTCCTTTATATAGGGGATGGCTGGCTAGGGTTAGATTGATCCAAACGATCGAGATTGGTTCCCTCCTGATTCATTATGATCCTCTGAATTCAAATTCTGATTCAAATCCCATAAATCAAGGAAATCCTAACCAATTCAGCCAGCCATTAATTCAACACATTTTTGACCCTTTAAATGTGATATCACATTTAATTACTGAAATTCGAAATTAATTGGCTCCAAGTCTCGGTGCAACAAGCAGGGGTGGAAAACCAAGTGCGGAGAAGCCAAATGGTGCTGAAATTGCTCCTAACTGTCACAGAACCTTGCACTTTGTCAATTGAACATGGAATCATGTAAAATAACATGTCACTATGATCATATATCAAAGTTGTGAAAAATCAACTAAGGCAATGGCTTAAACCGAGGTCAAATAGTCATACTGTCCTTAATTGAATAAAAGTGAAAAGTTATGAAAATGGTCAAACATGGCTCAATTTCTCCATATAGCATTTATATTGCATGAAGACCAAGAATTTATGCCAATGGTGAAATCACCATGCAAAAATTGTCCTGAGATTGGATTATGTCCTTAATTGCAAAAAACGTAAGTTTACTTCTGAGCTCGGAATGAGCTGAAATTTGGAAAGAGTGTTCTTCATGATATTCTGAACAACTTTAATAAAGGACATAACCCCAAATTCGTCCATCTTCATCTTCGATTTCAAAGCCCTAATTCCTTTGTCCTTAATTGAAAAGTATGAAAAGTTTAACCCGAGAAGACTTGAATCCATTTTTAAAGGCATGGGCCGGCCTAACCCAATTTATGAAGTAAATGGGGTGGCCCAAATATGTTTTCAATATAATTTACTTAATTTCCATAATTTAACATGACACTCCGTATGGGGTTACTATTTGTACTGATCCCCCAACTCAGGTTCTTAATTTTTTGGAGGAAGACAGGCTTGGCACTGGCACGCTTAGGCCTTAGTTTTTTCTTTTAATTTCTTGTTCTTATGTAGCAAAAAATAATTAAATTAATTAAATTATGAGAAATTGACATTTATTGTGATAAGATATTAGGTGGTTGTAATCGTGTCACCTATGATGTGTTCATTTGGTGATAACAATTTAGTGGGCTTGTCCTAAAATCTAAGATTTACCTTGTAATTCTCCTTAATTGTAATTAGAATTTAAATCTAAAATTAAATTCTTACCTTAATTATTAGGCAATATATCTAAAATTAAATTCTTACCTTAATTATTAGGCAATATAACAAGCGGTACAAAAAGTATTCTCCTTTAAGGAATTAAAGTTTTTTTTTTAATTATAAAGTCTTATTTATAGGGGATTCATCCCATTCGGCATAGTTGTCAATATCGTACAATACGCGATATTATACGACACAACTAAATCGATTAAAGTACAAAATTGGTCCCTCAAGTGGTGCGACTATAGCAAATTGGTCCCCCAAGTGAAGAAATATGTAATTTAGTCCCTCAAGTCGAGTTAACCGAGCAATCAAGTAATTTCCGTCCAATGTGCCGTTAAATGTCCTACGTGGCAGTGACACCGTCAACTATGCTGACGTGTCAATTGCCACGTCATACTTTTTGATTAAAAAATTATAGTTTTTTAAAAAATATTTAAAAAAAAAGTCAAGGGTCTAATTGCTCAATTAACTCCACTTTAGGGACTAAATTGCTCGCTTAAGTTCACTTCAGGGACCTATTTGCATATTTGCCCCTAATTTTTGGTTTTTTTGAATAAAAATAAAAAAATTTCATTTTTCTTTTTTTTCTGTTTTCTTAAATAATTTTCTTTTTTTCCAAAACTTGTGGTGAATATGATTAATATTTTAAATAGGAACAACAATAGATTTATAAATGATGTAATTGGCAATATTTAGTATATACTAATCATTTATATCAAGTTTCTCTTCCCTGACTGTTTCTTGTTTTAATCAGTCAATTTCATATTGTTTTACTTAATAATAGTTAATTTATAAAACAACTACAATTTAAAAAATAATTTGATTTGTTTGATTTATCATATATATATATATATATATATTAAGTTTAAACGGGTTACTTTTTCATTAATCAAGGAGTTGAATTACAAATATGAGAGGGTAAATAATCCAACCACACCCTTTGGTCACCCAATATATACTAAGATTTGACAATATTATGGGCTAAAATATTTGTCATCTTTTTAACAAAATTAAAAGAGATAGTATCAAAATTTAAAAAAAAAAATCATTTTCTTCTTTAAAAAAGAAAAACATGGTTTTTTTTTTTTTTCGAAAAAAACAGAAAAAAAAATTGATTTTTTTATTTTTATTAAAAAAACAAAAAAATTAGGGGCAAATGTGCAAATTGGTCCCTGAAGTGAACTTAGTGAGCAATTGAGTCCCTGAAGTTGAGTTAATTCAGCAATTAGGTCCCTCACCCAATTTTTAAAAAAATATATATTTTTTTTAAAAATATATTTTTTTAATCAAAATGTATGGCGTGGCAGTTGACACGTCACCATAGTTGACGGCGTCACTGCCACGTCGGACGTTTAACGGCACATTGGACGGAAACTAACGGAAATTACTTAATTGCTCGGTTAACTCGACTTGAGGGACTAAATTACATATTTCTTCACTTGGAGACCAATTTGCTATAGTCGCATCACTTGAGGGGACCAATTATGTACTTTAACCCAACTAAATCTATACATATCTATGTAAAGAATCGTTTTTTATCACGTATCGATAGCATATCTACCAATACACAAGCAATATGATGCGTATGTTACGATACGTGCGACAAGCGCGATACGCCTTAAAACACATAAATTAAGCCCAATTGAAGTTTACCTCAACCCAATTGCTTTAAAGTGTACTTTTAATGGGCTTTTGACCCTAAAAGAACTTTTAAAATTATTTTCATCAGAGAATTTAAACTTAGAAATGATTAAAATCATCTTAAAAGTTGATTTCCACTTCTGTTAAGGGTCAAAATTGTAATTAATCCAAGCTCAAAACACAAATAACACATGGGCTCTTTACAAAGAAATGGACCTTGAAGCCCACTCAAACACAACACTGTGGCCTGAAGATTAATCCCTGCCAGAAGGAAGCTTCAACCTCCGCGCTGAATCCATACAATCAACAATGGGAGTAACTCTGCATATGAATGCTCTAAAGTCTCTTTATCTACTTGATAAATCACGTTATTACCATGAAACACACTATAATTGTTATTATTTCGCAGGATTACAATATGGCACCAAAGCCCACGCGGGAAAATCAACATGAAGGCTAGGCTAGGAAGTTTGAGAAGAACAAGGAAAGCCTTCGAAGTTGGCCATTGACTCTGCAGCCTTGCTTGGTAGGCCGAAGCATACTCAATCGTAGCATCAAAAGGCCACAAGAGAGTGGAATCTCACCAGAAAAACTAAACAGCAAATGCACAGAATTGAGGGAAAGATTTACCCAAATAAAGATGTGACAAATGGGTTCCTCTCTACTGCCTTGTTCTTGTTCAAACTCAAATTCGTAATAAGTAAAACCAAATACCGCCAACCAAGAGCAAAAAATATTACAATGTTTTAACAAGTACTACACTCGTATTCATTGAAATCAAACCGTACTGCATGCTAGAATAGCTCTAGCTGCACCACTGAATGTGGAAAATTTTTACTATTATTTACCGTCGATTTCCTCCATGGGAATGATGGGAATATATCAGCTTATAAGAAAGTTAAATAAAATTCTGATGGTCCCATGGTTTGCTTAGGAGACACAGATTCCTTGTGCCGGGGTTGCAGCAGAGTCACGAAGCAGCTGCACCTCCCTCTTCAAGAATGAAGGCAATGCAAATGCTGCCCGGTGGATCTGTCGATAAAAAAAACACCAAAGTTACATTTCTATGAAAACTCATAAGGCTACTACATTACTGATCTGTAATCGAACATACAAGTTCTCACCTCAGAGTTGTAAAATCTAAGTTCTCTCTTATGATGGTAAGCTCCATCTAGATTCTCAATGGGGTTTATAGGATTCACAAAATCAACAACCGGCCCCTCTGTGGAGCATATCAGAAAACCAATGACACCACTGCATTAAAAAAGAAAAGGAAAGACCAGAAATGAGAATTCATAAATGGGATAGACTCAGATGACTCTGAAGAAAATTCCCCAATCAGTAAGTCTCTGCAAAGATAACTAAACAAAAGGTCAAAATAACTGATAAATTTGACACCAACAATACCATCATCAGTAAAGAAGGATGTGAGGGATGGGAGGAGGGGAAAGGCATGTCAAATACCTTGGATAAGTTGGAACACTTGCCCATGCATAATGAACAGAGCCCTTGAATGTTTCACGACAAATAGAAATCATATCTTCAATTAGATGTGTATGAAGCCACATACTCTCTGCCATGTTACAGAGTACACCACCAGGCCTTAACGCTCTAGCTATGGTCTCAAAAAATGGCTTCTCCACCAGCTCTTGTGCAGGACCTAAATTGAAAACAAAAACACCAAGAGAAAGCTTGTGTCATGTTGAGTCTTAAAAAAAAAAAAGCAGATATCATGGTTCTAACGTTCCCCAGAGAACTTGAAAACTAAAAGAGATCATAACAAAGCACCTAAGCAATGAGCAACACGCGTATTCTTGAAGAAACCATAAAACTAAAACTAATTTCTCATTTTCAACCCTTTTAAAAAGACCATGTCATAACTCATAAGAAACATTTTTTATTCACTTCTTTTCTGTACACATACCTCACTAATACCATAAGTAAAATTATAATTAATCAGATATTAAATCATACCTACAGGATCTGATGAGTCAACAATGATTGCATCATACTTCCCTTTTGGAACATGACGAAGAAACTCAACAGCTGTTAAGATTGTGTGAAGTAATATAAGTTTAGGTATTATAACATTATTACTTGACACTTCAAAATAAATTCACACAAAAAGGAATTAAAAAAAGTATTGTTTCGACATACCATCACCAACATGAAGATGAACACGAGGGTCTTCAAATCCAACAGCCAATTCTGGAAAGAACTTCTTGGAAACCTAGAATAAAGAACATTCAAAGTGCATTTTCACACAAACAGTAGAAGGAAAGGGAAAGAAGAAGAGACAATGAAATACAACATACATCTATAACCATCTTATCGATTTCACATATATCAATGTGCTCAATAGAACTGTGCCGAGAAATTTCCCTAAGAACCCCACCATCGCCACCTCCAACAACCAGAACCTGCACCCATATTTCATAAAAATCAACATGAAAATCACATCAAGGATAAAGTAGGATCTTTCTCGAAATGAAGTTAGATAGGTAAGTTTCTAATACAAGCACAAAAAAGTTTCCAAGTTTTAAGCATTTCAATCAATCAATAGCTTGGAGGATATTTCTCATGATTTTGATAACAAAAAGAAGAACCGATTTCAGCTGGCTTTGATTCATAAAACTTATAACAGATTACAAAGTGAATAGATAATTGATGGTATAAGCAAAGATAAAAGGGAAAAATTGCAGAGTGCCATATGTAGAAAAACTGCTAAGAGTAGATAAGATTACAGTTTTGGGAGATGGAATCGAACAAAGTGGAAGATGAGCTATCATCTCCTGATATGCACATTCATCTTTCTCAGTCAACTGAACTATACCATCAAGAACTAGCACTTTTCCATAGGTAGATGACTGCAGAAAGAAGTATTATCATTAGTGAGATTGCACGTGATAAAAATACAAAAAGAGGCACACAGAGTCAAAACATAACAAAGAGTAATAGATATATAGAGAGAGAACAAGAGGTAGACTGAAAGCAGAGATAATCAGGCAAACCTCAAAAACAAGAACCTCTTGATAGTCTGATTTTCCCTTGAATAAGACATTTTCAACTTTCAGAGAATGTGCTTCTCCTATGGCAACAATTGAAACATTTCAGTAAGGATATGGTGTAATGTATAACAGGTTGTCACTAATTCAACTCAAGGTTCCAAATCTCTTTTAGTAAAATAGATTTGTCATAGGATAAGGAATTGCCACTGAAGGAAACTGTTATCAGATTTCCTTTGTTATAGTAAAAAAATCAGAAAAATAATGGGGCATTTTCAAGAATTCCAATCATATATAAATCAAAGAGGGAAATAAAATCTCACCAGGCCACATAGGATTATGGAAGTAGACATTTTTACCAGCTTTATCTGAAAATGAGGAAAACAAGGATCAATATCATTAAAAGGGAAAACAAAGGAATAAACCCAGAAATTCTATAGAATGAATAATGAAAAAGGCATAAATGAAAAGAATTCAAAGATGATGACCAGAGGAAGATTGAGATTCTGAGAACCACCCAGAAACAACAGTAGAATGGCATTTTGCCTCAAGCTCAGGGGCCGAAGCCATAGCCTTCAAGCAACAAGAAGGGATAGCCTTCTCTGAACCATTCCCATTATTCACCTTCCCATCCATAGTCTTCTGGCATTCCAAACCTCTTCCTGCGCCTTCCCCCATAGATTATTTTCTTCTTATTTAGCTCCAGCCTCTATCAGCCGAAAGAAACATGTAAGTTCCCTTTTATATAGAAACAAAACATTCATTCTGCAGAATTTTTGTTCTTTTTCTCAAATGAAAAATAAAAACATTTAAAACACCAAAATATGGATAATGATACAGGAGCGAATAAAGATGTTCTTTTAAAAGGAAAAAAAAAAGAGTTAGTTCATGAATGTCCCCAATAGCAAAAGCACCAGATTCTTTGTTCAGCAGTAGGCTCATACATTCCCACCATTGTTAAAAATATAATAAACCCAAAGTTTAGAATACAAGAAAGAATAACCAGAAAAAGCAGAGCACAAGAGAGTGACTACCAGAGGACTTTCACAATAGAATAGAATTGCAGGCCAAGAAAAGCTATCATCAAAATGGAAAGCTCTGTAACTTCGGTAAAGGAATATTTATTTACAATCAAAGAATCACTTTAAGGAAACTATATAAAGTTTTCTCGAAAAAAAAAAAAAAACTATATAAAGTATAACCTAAATTAATGCAAAATCAAATCACACTTAGAATTAACTTACATGCTCTTAATAAATTAGAAAATAAGAATTTCTCGATTAAAAAAATAAAATAATTACCTTTTTTTTGAGGTAATAAAAAATAAAATAATTACCTAAACTAAGCTAAATAATAATTTTCTATTTATTGAATTAATAATTTTCTTCCACTACTAAACTAATTTCAACAGAAAACAAAAGGAATTATGGAATATGAACATATAATAATGCTGCTTGTCAAAATGATCAAAGTCAAGGTTTCCAAAAGAACTTGGTTGGTCTGTCTCTGACTATAAGAATAAAAAAAGAAAAAGAAATAGAGAAAAGGCAATAAATATTCTCTACCATTTTTCCTTTTTTGAAGAAATATTCTCTACCGACTACCAAATTAAATTACGTAATGGAAACGAAATTATCAATTTCCCATTTTCAAAGAGTCGCTTAAAAACTTACAGTTGAAATATAAATCTTTTATTTAAGGCAATTCCTGCGAGTTAAAACTCCATTTTTTGGCTTTTATTGCAGAAATACACGTATAATAAATGCTATTTAAATAAAAGGTTTAAAAGAAAAAATAATATAAGAAAGTAACAAAGCTCCGATGATTTTCTCCCGGTTAAATGGAGGGGTTAGGGTTTATAAAGGCGAATTAAAAAAAAAAAATCTCTTAGAGCCGATAATAAACTTCCGCTTTTCAAACGAATGAAATGAATAAGAAAACAAAAATGAAGAACAAAAAAGCAAAATCACATTAGTGTCAGAGCTAACAGAGCGGCAAGCCGGCAATGAATATATTACAACAAGAAAAAGGAAAAAAAAAAGCAACAAAAAGAAACATAGAAACAGAAATAAAATATAAATTAATGAAGATACGGAGAAAAAAATAAACGAAAAAATATATAGAAAGGTTTAAGAAGATCTTGCCTGGTGTTAATGTCAGTGAGAGCTACAAAAAATGAGACTGAATAATCTTCTGGAGAGTCCAAATAGCGAGCGGGAACTGGGAAAGGAGATATATGTGTTGTAAAAGAATGAAAAAAAGAAGAATTTTATTTTTATTTCTCCCCTATTCCCCTATTAGTAGGCGTTGCCGTTTTAGCTTTG
>AWWV01008998.1:0-16856 GCA_001974805.1 Corchorus capsularis
GGGGGGGGGGCTTTGGTTAATTTTGCCAAAAATTAAGTGTTTTCTTTGGAGATTGGTTTGTAATATACTGCCTTCAAAACTCAAAAGTCCAGCTTCAACAAAGGGGTGTCCCTATTGATATGGTGTGTGATGTTTGCTCTAATATTGAATCTTTTGTATATCATAAATTCTTTTAATGTTCTTTTAGCAGCAAAGTATGGGAGTTATCTTGTCCTTGGCTTCAAGGATATTTAAAATGTTTGGCTTATGTGTGATGATTTATGGGAATGTTTGCTAACAAAATCTAGCCAATTGGCTTCTTTAGAAATTGTTTGTTCTTTGCAGTGGCTAATTTGGGGTAATCGTAGCTTGGCATTGCATGAGAGAACTTGTAAGCTCCCTTCTGCATTGTGTACCACAACTGCAAGGTTGGTACATGAGGTTGAAGCTTCTCACCAGCGAAACTCTTTGCCAAGTAGAAATCGTGTTGTGTAAATTTCGAAGCCACCGCCTGCGGAATTGTTTAAACTTAGTATAGATGCAACCTTTTGTTCCCAGCGAAATGAGGCTAGTTTGGGAGTGGTAATCCGTGACTCCTCAGGTTAGGTGCTTATTAGTGCAACTACCCAAATTGCAATGGTTCCTAATCCACTTTTTGCAGAGGTGTATGCCCTTCGTTTTGGCCTTGTTTTGGCTCAAAATCATGGCTTGCTGTCCTGCGAAGTGGAATGTGATTCTTTGTTAGCTATTTTAGAAATTAATAGGCTAGGTTAGTGCTGGCAAAATCTGACCCGACTGCAGGTACCCAGCCCTACCGCCTGAAACCAAACCTGATCCAACTCGATTTGACAAAAAAAGTCAATAAGCCGAATCCACCCAATCCGAAACCGAAATTGACCCAACCCAAAAAATGACCAGAAATTTTGGGTGATAGAACCCAAAATGACCCGAATGATCAACCCGACAGATTAACCCAAAATGGCTCGAATTAGAATTAATTATATTGAAATTGTAAAAACTAAAAATTGTAAAATAAATTAACAAATATTATATATTGATAGTTTTAATCCAATTTTACTACATCAAATCTCATGATATTTATTGCTAATTTTTTTAGTCTTTGATTGAAACTATACCATTAATATTGATTACAAATAATAGAAATTAGTTTTACTTTGATTATTAAAATTAAATTAATAATTTTCTAACTATTTAAATATTTATACTTTAATATAACTAGTCTTCGCTTCCACGTGCGTTGCACGTGATACTTTAAATTATATGAAGATTAAAATTTTAAGCATACTACTAATTTTGTCCTAAAAAATTATATTATTAGAGATGACAAAATTTCATCCGAGTGTGGGTATTCGACTCGACTGCCTGAAACCGAATCAGATCCAACTCGATTTGACCAAAAAATCCGCTCAATTCGAAACCGAAATTATTTGACCCCAAATCATTAATGACCCGAACTCGATCAACCCGAAATTACCTAAATCGAGATTAATTATATTTAAATGACCAGAATCCGAAAAGACCTAAACTTGAAAATTAGAGGCTAAACCAGAGGCTCAAACCCAAAATTATTGGAACCATATGACCCAAAACCGAAAAACACCCAAACCAAAAATGACCTAAATCCAAATGACTCGACATTTGAGCGATCCAAACTCAACCCAACCTAAAACCAAAAATTAACCGAACCCGTATAACCCAAAATTTCCTTAACCCGAAACTGAACCCAAATCCAACCCGACCAGCCCATTTATATATACATTGGGTTTTACCATCAAAGTAACAAAAGAAATTATTCCACACAAGTAAAAATATTAACAATGTATAAAATAACAAATTTAAACCCACAACAAAGTTGTATTTATCAGGAAAAAAATAATTATAAGTCAAATAAAATAATTACACGTTAGGAAAATAACAAATTTTAATCATAATACATTGAACTATCATATAGAAAATGTCAATCATAATTACTTTTTAAATTAAAATGGTAAAAATAAAAAAAAAATTATATAAAATATTGAATTTAATTAAATGAAAATAGAGTTTTTAGTAGAATAAAATTGTATATTAGAAAAAATTTTAATATATCCAATTTTTTTGGTAAAAATAAAGTAATTATAAAGATATTAGATTTAATTAAATGAAAATAGAGTTTTTAGTAGAATAAAATTGTATATTAGAAAAAATTTTAGTATATCCAAATTTTTTGGTAAAAATAAAGTAATTATAAAGATGTTAGGTTTAATTTAATTGAATAAAAATATAGTTTCTAGTAGAATAAAACTATAATAGTTAAGTAAGGGCATTTAAGACAATACATTTGAAAAATAAGGTTACAATAGGCAATTCAAAAGTTTCTTAAAACTCGTACTTTTATATATAGTATAGATATAGTTCATATAAAAAATCTATGCCAAATAATATTTTAATTAATATAATATATTTATAAGTTATATAAATTTGAAGAGGTAAATAAATTGGATTATGGAAAAGGTAAACTAAAAAACCTCTGTTTGTCAAAATCATTATAAATATAATTAGATAGATAATCGAAGTTAATACTAATTGTTCTTTCAAAACAAAATAAATACTAGATATAGTCATTAATACATAATCAAAATTTAAACTAATTTTTATAATTAGTTTAAATTAGTGTTAAAACATATGCATTGCATATTTAATTTAAGTTAATTTAAATTTTAAATGTTGCGGTTAATTTATTTTAAATATTTAATTTATATTAGTCAATGATCATTGGATCAAGTTATTGTTCAATTTTTTTAAGAAAGTTATTGTTCAATTTTGATTCTTATATAATATATGTATACTATATATATTTGTGCCGATTAATTAACAATCGAGTCTCTAACACTGGAATTATCAGTTTTATTAATGTACTTTACTTTGGTCCTTAAACTAAACTTTTGAACCATGAAGGTATAGAACTTAAACCATGGATAATTTCTACAATTAATGTCAAATTGACAAATTTAATGAATCGATATGTAAAGACTAATTGTATTTTCTATAGTAAAAATTTAATATTAAGTTATCGAACAAATGTACAAAAAAGAGTTAGTTGAAAGACTAATATAAAATAAAAATATTGTTATAGACAATACCAACCTTTGTTATAACTACAATTTAAAAAGAATTTTTATTAATCCAAAATTATAAGAATAGAAATAAAAATTTGATTTGAATTTCTAAAAAAACAAACTTGAATGACTCGAATCAAATTTGAAACCCGAAATGACCCGACTATTCAACATGAAAAAACGAACTGTAATGACCCGAACCTGAAAAGACCCGAACTCGAAAACCCGAGGCTCAAACCTGAAATTATCCGATCCATATGACCTGAAACCCAAAACGACCCAACCCAGAATTGACTCAAACCCAATGACCCGGTATTTGAGTGATCCGAACCCAACCCGAAATCGCAAAATTAACCGAACCGTATGACCCGAAATTTCCTTAACTCGAAAACGATCCAACCCAAATCCAACCCGACTCGTCCATTTGCCAGTTCTAGGCTAGGTCCATCGTTTTGGGAGGGAGGTACTCTGATTCACCATATAAAAGATATTGCCTCCTTTTTTATTTTTGTTTGTTTAGACATGTAAATAGGACTGCTAATAAGTTGGCTCAGAATTTGGCACATGTTAATTGTGATGTAAGTGTCAATTATGTTTGGTGTACAATTCCTCTACACGTTTATAAGTTGGATGTAAGTTGGATGTTTGATTGATGAAATCGAACTAACAATTTTGCTAAAAAAAATGTGTATATATATCCACTTTGCTTAACTAGTCCTCCCTTTTACGTGAGTTGCAAATGACCATTTTTGTTAAATTAAATCAACATTAAAATAATATAAATTAATTACTATAAGTCAAACAAAATAACTGCATGATGCCTGTTTTTTGTTTTAAAAAAAATTAAATTCTTGTTAAAAGTAAAGAATAAATATTAATCACAATGAATTAAATTTCCAATACACACTTTAAAAATAAAAACATGTCAATCACAATTATTAAATCTTAAATAAATTTTTAATTTAATTAGTTTTTAAGAGAATGATTGATTAATAATTAGACAGTTTGATTTAACTTTTAACGATAATAATAATTTTATTATTTTTTCTTGTAATTGAGTTGGGTTCAGACCTACCCAAAAGTCTACCATTTTCTTAAATCAAAATGGTAAAAATAAAATAATTATAAAAATATTGAAGTTAATTAAATAAAAATATATTTTTCAGTAGAATAAAATTTTAAAATTTTAAAAAAAATAACATTTAAGAAATATATTCAAGAAAATTATAATATATATCGGTTATTAAAATAGTAAAAATAAAATATTTATAAAGATTTAGATTTAATCTATATTATATATAAAAGTACGAATAAGGGAAACTTTATATTTTCTGATTGTACCCTTTTTTTCAAATATATCTCCAAATTGCCATTATAAAATACTCCCTTTGTCCCTAATTATAAGTCCCTTTTTGGTCAACCAACATCAAACTTTGACCAATGATTTATAAAAAATATATAAAATTTAATTTTAAAAAATATGTGTTCAAAAGTTTGTAATTCAAAGTTTATAAGTGTTATTTTTAAAAATTATATTACTTTATATATATAAACAATGGTCAAAGTTTGATTTGGTTGACCAAAAGGGACTTATAATTAGGGGCAGAGGGAGTAATATTTTAATTATTTCATTAAATTTAGATTATCCTCATTAACTAGAATCCAACATGGCCAATAGGAATACTCCACATCATCTTTAGGATCTGAATTTTCGTCCAAAACATTCTCCAAGTCGGTTTAGGAGAAGATCAATTTTGTCCAGAAATTTTGAGGGCAAAATCATCCACTAGAACGACAGAATTAGGTTTCGAGGTAAACATAAAAGTTGTAGATCTTGGAATCTTTTTTCCAACGGTACCTCATTTGCATTTTTCTGAGTTCTGGATCAAAAATCATGAATTTTCTTCCGAAACTGTTCTTGTGAAGTCGTTCTTTAAATAGGATTTATCAATGCTGCATCAAGGTTGAATCATTACTGCAACATAATTACTAGTTGGGCTTGTACTCCTTTTTTGGGCTCCATATTAACGAATTGGGTCTAAGAATATCAGATTTAAGCTTCAAGACATCTGACTTGGCAATTTGGGTTTCATGGATTTAAATAGGCCTAATGGGCATACCGGGCCGAAATGAGACAAAATCAATAGTTTCTCCAAATCTATAGTATGAATAATTAGGAACTTTATGCTTTCCAATTGTAGCTTTTTTTTTTTTTCAAAAATATTTCTAAATTGCCATTACTGTTTTTTTTAAAATCGTCATTACTTAAAATTAGACTTTTATGTTTTATATATACTAGTTTTCACTTCTACGTGTGTTGCACGCGATCCATTGTGTTTAAATTAAAAAAATAAAAATAATAATTGAAATTAATTATAAGTAAAGTGGTCAAAACTTGATGCAAACTCGATAACCCATCCAATTGACCGAACCGGATTTGATCAGAAAAAATAAACTACATGAACCCATCCTATCCAAACCCGACAAACCCGTAACTCGAATGACCCAAGAATATTATAAACTAAAATTATGTTTTATTCAATAAAATATGCATTGCTAAAATTCATTATATGAACAATATTTATATGAATATAAGTACTAAATAAGTTATATGAATAATTTATGATAAATTTATAATTAGTAATTTGTGTTTTTTTGACATAATGAATAAATAATAAAAATAATTAGTAATTTCTTGACAATTTTTTCTATTAGGTGTTACTACCGTACTGATAGTCTCACCGGTAAAGTTAAGGGTTGTAATTTTATTTCATTTTTTTGGATATTATATTATTAATTAATCTATAATTTTAATTGATGTAATGAAAGAACATAAATTTAGATATTATATAACCAATTGATGCTATCATTGCTATAATTGATGCTTTGAATTGCTTGAATTACTTGATTGGGTGCACACTAACTTTGTGAGTCAAGTCTTTCATTAGCACACTCATCTATTTTTAAAACCACATATATCACACGTGTGCATTCACATGATTTTTTTCCTAAAAATTTCAAAACCGCAAATTTTTGATTTTTTGTTAAAATTCATACATTGAGGACAATGTGTCTTTTAAGTATGGGGGAGAAAGTCTACATGCATGAAATCGCATAGATCCATGCCATGAATTTTTTCGAAAATTTTGAATTTTTTATGCATATAAATTAATTATGATTGATGAATGCTTAGAATTTTTAAGGATGCTTTATTCATTGATTGATTTTTAGCATGTTATCTTATTTCTTAGAATTAGGTATAATTAGAGTTTGTGATAAAAGCTTATTCATTTATTGCTTCTATAATTATCTATTTCTATAACTTGTGTTCAATCTTGTTGAAATTACAATTATGAAAGTATGTTATGGATATGTTAAAAACAAGTGTGGGGGACTATTTATATAAATGGTAATAAAAAAATATATTTTGATAAAACAAGTGATTTCATGAAGAGGAGAAGAGGTACTTCTGATCTGTGCATAGTTGTCACTCTAAAAAAAAAAGAAAAAGGTTAGTAGCCTTAAAAGAGGATAAGAGGCATGAAATTGCGGAATTATTGTCCCTCTGAAAAAAAAAGTGTTAGTAACCTGTAAAAAAACAAAATAAAAAAAGGGAGTTATTAACCCCAAATCATGAACACTTTAAGGTTAGTAACCTTATTTTCTAAAAAATTACCCTTCAAAATCATTATAACCCACGAAAACCCTTGATTTGTATCCATGATATTACTTTCCTTTCAGTAATGGAGATAAAGATGAATACACAAGCTTATGGAAAGAAGTAGTTATAGATGTCAAAGAATGATGAGTGATTAGAACTACTTTAATTATGGTTACTTAAGAATAAAGATGATTGCTATTTCTTGATCTTTTGAATTGAGTGCTGTTATTATTCTTGATTATATTTTGATTTCATGATTTCATTGATCCTTGATATGTGTATGCATTCAAAATTGATTTTTTTTTAAAGAATGGTTTTTATTTTGTTTTTGTTTTCTTCGTTTTTCTGCACTAGTTTGCTAGGGACTAGCAAAGGTTTAGTGTGGGGGAAATTATGATTGAGCCAAAATTAATCCTATTTTTATGGTCATTTTCCTATACTTTTTGGGTATTTTTATGTGTAATTTAACCCTATTTTATAAGCATTTGTGTTTTTAGGTCTTGGAGAGAAGAAAAGTGGAAACTTGTTGTTTTTCACTATTTTTGGAGCTAATTTGATGACTTTTGTCACAAATATGAACTTAACATTTTTGAGTGGAGATTTGAAGATTCGAAGTTCGTGATTGAATATTTATTGAAGATGTGGAAATTCAAACAGGCAAGTTTGCATGGACTTACCTTTGCGGAAGCAGTAAAAACAAAATAAACCCGAAACTTGTAGATCACCTTGCTTGTCGGTGTGAAATCTTTCATTAGGATTGATTCAATTAATGTACGATCCAAGAATCACACTAAATCAAGTTGGTAACCATGGTGTAATGCCTTTTCTCCTTTGCTTTGCCTATTCTTACTTTGGAGAAAACTTTCTAATTTTTTCTTAATCTTCTCAAAAACAAATGATCATCGAAGAAGGCTTATATATATAGCAAATAAAGTTGCTATTAGAAACTGACATTTTCTTTGGTGGTTAGCACTTAACGTGCTTAATGGAAGACTATAGTGGGCGGTTATATTTCTAAACAACCGCTCCACTTCTTCCTTATGTTGTACTTGGGTCAAACCCACGTTTGGGCGCCTAAAGTCCAACATACTTCCACTCGCACAAAAATGGGATTGACCGTACACCAAGTAAAACACAACTCGACAATCTAGTCCATACTGGCAAATGGATCGTACGACCAGCGAGTAACACCTGCAATTCGGGAGCACTTATCTACATGCCTGTTAGAGTCATTGTAGCTGCTACAACCCTTTATCAAATTGGATCAATGATAATAACTAAAACTCGCTTATGCCCCAGACTTATTTATGTTGCATCAGTCCAAGTACTCTTGTCCCGTCAACGCCGTACTTGACTCCTAGGTACCATGATGTATTTCGTTTCAAGTCTATGCCAAAACTCTTGGCAACTTGGCTGGCCAGCTTACAAAATACTCACAGAGATGAATACATACAATCGGTCTTCCTTCTCGTAACTATACCATTTCATAATAAATTGGTTGCTTTCCTAGACATGTTCACGCAAATCAATTCACATATGACCATTGCTTCTAAGCTAAAGTAGCATACACCAACTTATCACTTCCTGATATAATCAGAAGTCACATAGGGTATAATATTTATTCAAGGATCTCACACAAACGAGTAGCTCAGGTTAGTTCTCTCGTTTTCCTTGTTGGTCGTTCTTGCACACGTGGTATGAAACACGTGTTACGGTGAAACTTCTCCACATAACAAATTATTGGAGCGTATGTCATGCTATTTAACAAACACCGTACAGATCTTAGTTCAAATACCACTCTTAACAGCGCAATTAATTCAGCTACTTGGTATTTAACTTGAGTCACTTAGTGCTCGCCTCTTTAAAACTTTGGCGCCTTAAAACTAAGTACTCACATCTGGCATTTCAATAGACAGATTTCATGAATAGTGGGTATTCACGTAGGTCTATGTACATTGTACATATAAATGACCTCATCTTGACAAAATATTAAGGCGACTTAATAGTTTAAGTTGCATTTCATTATCCTTGCAACGTTAAACAGTCTCATCTCATCTATTGAGGTGATTGCTCGTGTGAGTGAGCCAATCTTTACCTGTCTCGGCATACCTTTACAAAAAAAAAATATATGTGCTATGTATAATTAATATGCAATTCACTATTTGTCAAAATAAGTTGGAATGATCAAAGAAGGTATCATAACCATTAAAACATCAAAGTGCAATCCAATACAAAAGAAAACACACACTACAACTTGAGTATTCTAATTCTTTTGAGAAAAGTGAAGAACTTCTCATGTGTCACTGGCTTAGTCAGAGGATCAGCAACCATCCTCGTAGTGTCTATATATTGCATATTAACTTGCTTCTGTGCTACGACATCTCGTATAAAATTGTACTTGACATCAATGTGCTTAGTTCTACCGTGATATTTCGGATTCTTAGTGTAGGCTAGGGCTGCCTCACTATCACAAAATATAGTCACGGGATCCTCAGCATTTGGCACAATTTCTAAATGCTGAAGGAACCTTCTAAGCCATATTGCTTCTTGTACAGCTGTCGTGCTAGCTATAAATTCAGCTTCCATCGCGGAAAGTGATACACAAGTTTGTTTCTTGCTACACCAAGAAATAACTCCTCCACTAAGTGAGAAAATGTATCCTTGAGTAGATTTGCGCTCATCCAAGTCATCCCCGTGACTTGCATCAGTATAACCAATCAATCGCAAATCTCCTCCTCCTTGATAACATAGACAATAATCCACGGTCCCTTGCAAGTACCTAAAAACTCTTTTGACAGCTTCCCAGTGTTTCTCACCTGGGTTGGACTGGAATCTACTCAACAGCCCTACAACAAACATATATCTGGCCTCGTGCACATTACTGCATATAACAGACTACCAATCGCGCTGGAGTAGGGAACTTTTTCCATTCTCTTTATCTCTTCTGGAGTCTTAGGTCCCATATCACTATTCAAGTGAATGCCCTCAACCATAGGAGTTTTCACAATATTACAATTGTGCATGCGAAACTTCTCTAGCATCTTCAAGATGTAAGGTGCTTGAGATAACGCAAGTAACTTCTTTGAGCGATCCCTGATGATTTTCACACCAAGTACATATGATGCTTCGCCCATATCCTTCATCTCAAAAGAAGAGGATAACCACTTCTTAGTGGTAAGTAAAAACTCCTTATTGTTGCTGGCTAACAAGATATCATCCACATAGAGAGTTAAAATTACAAAATTACCCTCTGACCTTTTGACATACACGCAATGATCTTCATCTACAGTAGTGAATTCAAGAGACACTAATGCTTGATGAAATTTCAAATACCATTGCCTAGATGCTTGTTTCAAACCATATATGGAACGTTTCAGCTTGCAAACTTTGCGCTCTTCACCTTGTGTTATGAAACCCAAGGGTTGTTCCATATAGATTTCTTCATCTAGATCTCCATTGAGAAATGTTGTCTTTACATCCATTTGATGTAATTCAAGATCTAAATGTGCGACAATAGCTAGTATAAGACGTATAGAACCAAATCTCACCACAGGAGAGAAAGTTTCTTCATAGTCTATACCTTCTTGTTGAGTATAGCCTTTCGCCACTAGGCGGGCCTTATACTTATCAATGGACCCATCTGCCTTTCGTTTAATTTTAAGAACCCATTTGTTCCCAATTGCCTTTCGATCAGGCGGCAGATCAACCGAGTCCCAGACTTGATTTGTTTTCATAGACTCCATTTCATCTTCCATTGCTTTCATCCATTCATCTCGATCAGGAGCAACAAGAGCTTGCTGCACGGTAGGCTCATCATTAAGTTGAGCAACAAGAAAAGCTTCTCCTTCTATGTCAAAACGACATTTCTGAGTTCTTGTTCTTGTGCTTTTACGTGGTTCACTAAGTTCACCACTAAGCCTACTTATACTCCCACTCAAATCAAGCGAAGGAAGTATCTCATCCTCAACTTCGATTGATTTGCTGGGTGCGGCAAGATCAGGTTCTTCTATCTCATCGAGATAAAAGTCCTTATCAATGTCTCCTCTTGTTGGAAAATCATTTTCCAGAAATGTTGCATCCCGTGATTCCAATTCGGTCACACTTCCATCAGAGTTTTCTTCGATAAAAACATAACCTTTAGAGTGCTCACTGTATCTTATAAAGATACTTTTCTTACCCCTTGGTCCCGACTTTCCATCTTTGTGAGACGTATCATGAACATATGCCGCAGAACCCCATGGGCGCATATGTGACAAGTCCGGTTTGGAACCTGCCCACGGTTCATAAGGAGTATACTCTACCGATTTTGAGGGCACACGATTAAGTATGTAGGCAGCAGTCAATAGTGCATGACCCCAATAAGATATGGGTAGATTAGCTTGCGCCATCATTGACCTAACCATCTCCAATAGCGTTCTATTCCTTCGCTCAGCAACTCCGTTTTGTTGAGGAGTTCTAGGAAGAGTAAGCTGTCGGACTATTCCCTTTTCATCACATAATTCTTTGAATTGATCTGACAGATACTCACGTCCACGATCAGTTCTAAGAATCTTTATTATTGTATCTAATTGATTCTCCACTTGTAACATATATCGTCTAAAACAATCCAAAGCTTCAGACTTGTGAGAAATCAAATAGACATGACCATAACGTGTATAATCATCTATGAATGTGATGAAATATGAGGCACCATGCCTCGCCCTCTTATTCATTGGACCACAAATATCTGAATGAATTATTTGCAATGGTTTTTCAGATCTTTTAGATTTCCCAAATGGTTTTCTTGTTGCTTTTCCCGCAAGACATGGCTAATATGTTGGCAAGTCCACTTTGGCAAGAGATCCTAAAAGACCTTCTTTAGCCAAACGGTTCATTCTATCTTGCCCAATGTGACCAAGTCTTGAATACAATACATTCACATCAATTCCACAATTATCAGAAGATGTAGATGTCATATAAGAAAAACAACAACTTTTACCATCAAAAGATGTGTCCAACACAATAAAACCATTAGAGAAATATCCCACACCAACATAAGTTGTTCCTAAATACAACTTCACGTAGTCTTTACAGAAAATCAAAGAGAAATCCAACGACATAAAAACAGTAACAGATACTAAGTTACGTCGCACTTCCGGTGCATTTAGGACATCATGAAGAAACAAGGTTTGGCCTCCTCGCATATCTAATTTGCAAGTTCCAATTCCTTTCACCTTTACAGCGGTTTCGTTTCCCATGTATATCCAGCGTGTCCCGGCTGGAATGCGATGGTACTCCACATATGCTTCTCGGCTCCTAGCTACATGGTCTGTTGCTGCTGAGTCTACAGTCCACAAAGAGTGACTCTCAGTCAACATTACTGAGCTAGTTACATAGCTATAATAAGGAGTACTAGAGTCAGGTATTACCTTTTTCGGCTCAGTGCACTCACGAGCGAAGTGTCCCAGCTTGCCACAGTTGTAGCAAGTAACCTTACTCTTGTCTCTGTTCTTTCCGGCACGTCGGCCTGTCTTGCGCTTGTTTGTCTTGGCTCTCTTAGCATGTGGTTCAGCATTGTCATCTTGCTTAACATTCTTAGGACCTTTCTTGCGCTTGTGGCTAGAACCACCGCGCTTGCTGGATTGAGCCATGTTAACTTCAGGATGATCACTCATCGCCATTAACCGCTCTTCCTCCAACTCAAGGTGACGTTGAACGTCAGCAAAGGTTTTGATGCTATCATTATGGGTTAGCATCGCATTCATGTACTCCCAACCCCTTGGAAGTGAGCGAACCACAGCTTGCACTTGTTGTTGATCATTCAACACATGTCCAGCAATCTTGAGCTCACGCATCATGTTTGACATCTCTTGCAGATGATGCCTCATGTTATTTTCAGGGCACTTCTTGTAGTTGTCAAACTTGATGACAAGTTGGTTGAGCTTAGTGTTGGAGACATTTCCGAACTTCTATTTCAGTGCATTCCACATTCCCTGAGCAGTGGCATACTCCTCAAACTCACAGATGAGCTCGTCAGTCATGCAGCTAAGCAGCGTGATTTACGCTATGCTATTCTTTCTTTTCCAAGTTTGGAATGCCTCTTGGTCTCGCTTGTGTTGAGCGTTAGACCCTTGCTCAGGTTCGGCCATGACAAAACTAGGGATTTCAAGTACCTCTTGCTCTTCAAGGATGTACTGAACTTTCCGGTGCCAAATATTATAATTGTTACCATTCAGTTTCTCACCCTTGTTGAGGTCAGCTATGATGTTCTTGGCTGCCATTCTGAGTTAATTATACCAAGACACATTATTAATACATAACACTCATAGCACATACTTTTCAAAGAATTTTGCTACTTCATAAATTAATCAACAAGAGTTTGACATAAGGAATAAAATCGAAAGAGATGTAATGAAAACATACAATCATATTTTATTTCCTAATGTCTCACAATCATTATTAATAAATAAATAGCAAAAACACAGTTCATAAGTGAGAATTCCTTGAATCCTACCAACTTTAGAACTCCCACTCAATTTAGACATACTATCAAAATATGCACAACACAACAATTCATAATGAAAGGTAACAACTACACCAATATCATTTACGAAATGAAGTGCATACATAGATTCAATCAAACAGAACCAACAAACATGTCCAAAAAGAAACAAACATTCAAGTTCATGAAACTATGAAATAAAAAATGAACTAATGGTATCAACAATGGTATCTAAAACATCCCAATCCTATGAAGGAATCCGGGTGAGAACATCCAGCACATGATCCTAATGACCAGAGGAGTCACCATCAGCAGAAGCTCTCTCGTGAGACATATCAAATCTCATATAATGACTTGGTCCTATGACGGACTTCCTAGCCGTCGACTTCCTCGCAGTCGACTTCCTTGCCGTCTGACGGATACGTGGTCCGCTAAAACCGAAAAGTCTAGGATCCGTAGGAGAATGTGAAGGCTGAGGATCAGGAAGTGGAGGTTGTGGATCAAAGTCCTCATCAGGATCCTCATCCAGGTCAAAATCCTCGTCAGGATCATCATCTGGATCAAAATCATCATCTGGGTCAACACCATCATCTGGGTCAACATCATCCTCTGAATCCGAATCAACCTGAATCGGATCTCCCTCCGAGCTCTGCACCCATTACTGTAGAAAGGTAGCGAAGTCTCTCCTGATACTAGAGGCAGTGACATCCCAGATCACCGTGGGACGAAGCTCAGGGTCCTCCATGATGTTTCCTCGAGTCGGAGATATGTCTCGTCTCCTCTTGTCCTCGACGAAGATGTCAACAGCAATTGCCAAGAATGACTGGGTGATGGCTAGGGATGGCAGCTGGCGGATAGTTGGCGGATATCCGATCCGTCCGAATCCGTTTAAGGCGGATTTGGATAGTGATATATGGATACGGGGCGGATTTGGATAGTAAAACCACTATCCGCGCGGATTCGGAGCGGATGCGGATAGTACCCCTCGGATATCTGCTATCCGAATTCGTTTATATATAAACGGATTTAGAGTGGATATCCGATCCGTATCTGCCAAAAAAACCATTTAATATCCCTCAGCCCAAATATTTATTAGGTATTGAGGCCCAATCCCAAACCCAAATATCCAATCCGTTGACAAATTTAATATAATTAATAAAATTATAAGATATATATGACATATGTTAGTAGTGAAGCTCGAACCTATGCACTTTGAAAATATAAAAAAAATTGTTAGTTGCCTCTAACCATCTGAACTAAATGTTACATTTGATATGATGTAATCTAACATTTATATGATCTTGTTCTTTGCCGTAAAATTAAAAAAAAATTAACAAA
Source organism: Corchorus capsularis (assembly GCA_001974805.1). Taxonomy (NCBI): domain Eukaryota; kingdom Viridiplantae; phylum Streptophyta; class Magnoliopsida; order Malvales; family Malvaceae; genus Corchorus; species Corchorus capsularis. The sequence continues at coordinate 14,579 of AWWV01008998.1, forward strand.
TACTCTCAAATCTAGGTATCTAACTCAGGAACTCTCATTGTCTATCTCACATCTCAATTGAACACCCTATACCGCCGCTCACCTCACCCTCTCTGCCTCTCACATCCTTCATTCCTCCTCCTCCTTCTTCTTCTCTTAAACAAAACCCATTCATCATCTTTAAACAAAACCCATTTATTCGCTTGGATCTTGTCCCGTTTGTAGTTATCTCAGAATCAAGACTCTAGATCGAAGTTTCGAAGTCGAGAAAGAATCAAAGAAGTAAGTTCACTCTTCCCTCTTTCCATTATCTTCCATGGAAATGTTTTTAAACGTTTTCCTTTTCAAACGAAACCAAGCTGCTTACTTTTGCAGATTTCATTCCTTGTTCTTGTGGTCTGACTTTGTCTTAAACAAATTCTTCTTCCTTCCTTTTCTTTTGGGAGTATTCTGTTGTCGCAACGTCCGGGTCCGGGGAGTCCGTACCCTACCGTTTAACGACTTAAAAGAACTATAGAGCTAAGGGGGAGTCACCACTAATCTTTTTTAACCTAGGTGTGATTAGCCACCTATCAGATTATTAAGCCTAATGTTAACCTAAGCTTGGCGAAGGCAACACTAAACCTAATAAACGGTCTACTAACCAGAGTCCTAAAGGTTCGGGAGTCGGGTACGCGTGGGGAAGGATTAGCACCCCCACGACGCCCGTCAAAGACGGCACTGATTAATCTAGACTTAACTGTGGGTTTCCATGTTTGGTTGTTTTCTATCTTTAAATATATTCATGCCATTTAACTCTTTTATACTAACTAAATTATTAACTAACATACTGTTCTCTCCTTTTTTATTAACTACCATTTTTTCCAATTATCCTTTTCTTATTGATTACCATTTTTACTTTTGCTACTTTTATCATTTTTACTCTTTTCTTACTCTTTTTAATATTTACTCTTTTCTTACTCTCTTTTATTGATTACCACTTTTCACTCTTCTTTTTTCTTATACTGACTACCATTTTACTCTTTGAATCACTGATCACCTTTTACTCTTTACTGATTACTATTTTACTCTTACTGATTACCTTTTACTGATTATTATTTTACTCGTTACTGATTACCTTCTTACTTTTTACTGATTAATATTTTACTTTACTGATTACCATTTTGCTCTTTACTGATCTCTCTTTACTTTTTACCATTCTTCTTTTACTGATTACTCTTTACTTTTTTACCATTTTACTTTTTACCGATCTCTCTTTACTTTTTACCACTTTACTGATTACTATTTGCTCTCTTGAATTTAATTACTATTTTCACTCTTTGAATTTAATCACCATTTCGTCATTTTACTCTTTGAATTTTAATTACCATTTTTACCATTTTACTCTTTACCGATTACTCTTTACTTTTTGCCATTTTTATTCTTTACTGATTTACTGATTACTTCTTTTACTTTTACTCTTAATTACCATTTTACTGATTACTTCTTTTACTTTGACTCTTTAATTACTGATTTCACTGATTAATCTCTTACCTTGACTCTGGATTATCAAATTACTGATTAATCACTTTTTACTTAATTACTGATTTGCTGATTACTATTACCTTGACTTCCTTACTCCTTTTACTCTTATTTTTAATTACTGATTGACTAATTACTTCATTAATCCTTTTGCTTTCCTTTTTACTTCTTTTATCATCATTTTTCGCTTAATTACTGATTCGCCTTTGATGCATGGATGCATATGATGCATGAAATTCCGGTTAAATGCAAATGTTTTACCAAGTAGTTATACGAGAGACTTCATTTGGGCACCTTCCACTTGATTGGTAAGACCCCCCATTTAGATGTTTCAAGCCTAGGAAACTCAGTTGAAACAGACAAGCACTGTCTACATTCCAACTGATATCCATCATCGGAATCAATTTATTAATACTCAAATGTACATGTCATTTTGCAACATTTAGGGAGATGTAAACATGGATGCACATGCTTGATTAATCTAGCTCTTCTTTTTGATTTTGTGTTTTTGGCGATTTATTGGAAATTAAAACTAGTGACTAAATTGATTAAGCTAACTAATAGTGGAACTAAGCCTCATAAAAAAAACTAGACTAAGAATCAGGAAAGCCCAAATCATAAACAGAAATTAAAAGGCCCAAGTGTAGAAGTATACCTAATTTGGAGTGGGCTTGGACGGGTTGGGTCAAAGTTTCGGGTCGGGTCCAGTGGGTTAGTATAAATACTAAACCCTAGCCCTATTTTCTTCAAACTTCTTCTTCTTAAACCGCGCCGCCAC
>AWWV01008999.1:0-10295 GCA_001974805.1 Corchorus capsularis
TTCCTCGCCGTGTCGGAGCTTCGCCCGGAGCACGGATGGGGCTCAAAATTTGCANAAAGCCTCGCCTGAGTCTCTTCTCACCAGATCCGACCCTATTTTCCTCCGAAACGACCTCGCATGTTCCAAACCAAGACTAATTCCGAACCCAAAACTCACTCTCCGATCTCACTGCTCCATAGTCCGATTGCCTTAGATTTCGAGTATGTTGTTTGCCTCATCTTACTCTCTCCCTCCACCGTTTAGTTTCATCAAAACATCACCTTTAGACCTAAAGCCCCAAAACTAGCCTAAGCCGACGCTTAAAACTCCCAAATCCCCTGACTCCGATGTATTTGAACCACTTCACCCCTTTTCCTTGATACCCCTAAACTGTTTTCAAGAAAGAAGCCCAATTGCTTTATCCCCTAAACCGACATAGAAACAAAAACCGAAAATCCTAGTTTCCTCAAGAATAAGCTCTTGTAAAATGAAACTTAAGAAGAATAGGGACTCAACGCCGCCAAGGAAGAGAAAGGTCAGTAGCTAATCCATTCACTTTTATCCCTTTTTTGTTACTGTAAAAGAACTAAAAAATTTTTGAACTCCGAACCTTCCTCAAACCCTCGCTTCTTCCTTTTTTTTTATTCCCCTCCCCCCCTTTATTAACTGTAGATCCTCAACTTATTTAGTGGCTTTCCTCTTTTCCTAATTTGCTTGTTGATTCCCATTTTATCCAATTTGTCTTTTGTGGTTTATGAACTGACAGTGTGTGTGAATCAGTGTTTGAGTCTGAATATGCCCTTCATTTGTCTCTTAGTGCAGGTGTAATTGGCTTCTCACGTGTGAGTCCTTTTTGTTTATTTTGTAGGGAATTAGCCGAGTTGGAAGGGTAAATGGGTGGGCTGTATAAATGGGAACTAATGAGAAAAAGACATCTGTCAGGTGAACTTCTCTCTCCCATATTCTGCTTTGAGTCTTATTGCTGTGAATTTGATTGGAAAATGCCCTGTTGGCTTCCTCTTTGATTGATTCGGTTCCTTGAACTGTTAAAGTGCCAGCTAGCTGTATCTCCTTTCCTGTTCTGTCCTTACTTGAGTCCCTCTGTTTCTTTGCCTGAGCTTGCTGTGATCTGATGAGAGTGCTTGCTTGAATATTGTCTGTGAGCTTTTTTTGAAAAGCCTATGCTTGTTGCCAAATGCAATATGCAATGAGAACATGTGCCATGAAATAGGAATGCTAAAATAAACCTTTTATGATTCCCGGAAATGAACTGTTAAATGCAATGATTTATAGAATTAGTAAACTGAAATGGATGTTTGATGACCTATTTTGTTGCTAGAATGCAAGTGAGATGTCATGTAATGAATCTGAAAATGCAATGCCTGCTGGAAAGTGAGTGTGTGTGTTCTGTCTTACTGAATTGGAGAATAAAATGAATGCCAATGCTGCTGAGCGTAAACTGATGTAGTGGAGGCTTTATGTGGAACTTGAAACTGAACCAGAAATGTGACACGATTGTGCTAGTGTGATTGAAAATGAGTATGAGAATGCATGTGTTTATATGTGAAAGTGAAGAATGCTTATGTAAATTGCTAACTGAAATGCCCAAATGCTTGTTAACATGCTTAGAGGGTATGAATTCCAATACTTCCCTGTTTTTTTCTAACTGCTGGGAACTTTGAATTTGAATTTAAGAACATGAACTTGTGTGTATGTTTGTATGGCTGTTATAATCTCTGCTCCATTCCGTACTGCATAATGGACTCCAATGTACACTGTCCATAGATGATTTTCCACTATCTTTTCCATGAGAGTAATGAGACCTATCTTCAACCGTTTGGACTCCTTTGTCCTGTAACTTTGCTTCAAGTCTTTATTCATTTTTTCCTGCTCTTGAGAACTTTGTCTCATGCCGAATTGCCCTTGTCTGCCTTGTTTGAATCTGCCCTCGTGCTCTGCTGCCATTGTTATATTTTTCTGCAAAATTTGCATTGCATTTTCCTGAAATGGGGTGTTTGGCTTGGGATATGATTTGAAATGCTGTATCATGTAGTCAAAAGGCTTCCCCTCTGTTTTGCTTGATACTTGATGCCATTTGTTAACATGTTTGTTCATGTTTCTTCATGGCTTCATCAACTTTTGGGGGTGAGAATAAATCTCATCTTTTGCACTTGATGTAGCCAACATCAAGTTCCTTTTCCCTAAGCACGAGTGCTCTATTTGCTCTCCTCGCATATATACCAACTGATGGTGTATGTGCCTTTTTGTATATGGGGAACATTTTGCACAATGCAATCTCTTTTACTTCTTTTTAGACTTGCGCAGTTGAAACGAATCCATTGTAAGCACTGCAAAGTAACCGGAAGCGATACGAAAAACAAGGAGATTTACTACTCCAAGGTCCTTGATCAACTCCTGTGGATATGCTAAAAAGGAAAAAGCATGGGAATGGGGACATGAGGGATAATTCCTCGAAGCCTAGTTTCTGATTTTGTATCCAAAGGAGAATTCATGTACTTATGAACTAAAACTAATGATTTTACTATCCTGTAAATACAGACACACTACTTTAATCATCATTCCTTTTTTGTATTCTATATTTTATGCTCATGTGAATGTACCTAAACTAAATCCCATTACAGATTGAGATGCATGACTATGACTGACATATGCCGCTAGATACCCATATGACTAATTAAACAAGGAAAATGAACATGACATATCTAACCGGAAAGTGCTTAATGTGATGAACATGCTTAATGAACACAGGCTACCAAGCGTCCACATAATTACAAGACAAGTGAAGAAATGAGGATGAGAGTGGATATGCATATGAGCAATGTGACTAATGTGAGGATATGACTAATACAACTAATGGGAACATGATACCCTATGAAAGTGAAAATGCCAATTGCAAATCAGGTCCATTTCTAAAAAGGGGTTTAATTTTAATGTGAAGAAAATATCAAAGGTGCACAATAAAAAATTTATTTTTAAGATGACTAAATGAATTGGTTAAATTAAAAGTGTACTAGAAATTACCAAAATGTCCCTGAATATGCAAATGACCAAAATACCCTTAGTGCGAGAATGACCAAAATGCCCCTGGATGACCCTAATGCTAACTCGACCCAAATTAAAGGATATAGGACAAAAACGGGTGTCTACAGCTGCCCCTCTTTGCGAACTTTCTAACTATCGAAAAGTGTGCAAGGAAGTAGTTTGCATACTTTCTGAGAGTTAGGAAGTACGTAAAGACGTAGACACCTGCTTATTCCTGAGAAACTAAGAAAAAGACTAATCCAAGGTTGATTATTGATGCTGAAACTAAAAACAGACCAGTCCATGGTCAACTTTTATAGCCGCTGAAACTGAAAAAGACCTGTTCTGAGGTCAACTTGATAACTGCTGAAAAATGAGAAAGACCTGTTCTGAGGTCGACTCTAATAACTGCTGAAAACTGAGAAAGACCTGTTCTGAGCTCAACTTTGATAACTGCTGAAAACTGAGAAAGTCCTGTTCTGAGGTCAACTTTGATAACTGCTGAAAACTGAAAAAGACCTGTTCTGAGGTCGACTTTGGTGATCTTATTGAAGATACCCTGAGGATTTTGAGGCATGCCCGGAGGCTGCCAAGAATTGCTTCCCGGAGGTCTCTTGATTTCATTGGACCCCTCTATGAATCTGTTTATCATCTTTTTCTTTGATGCCATATGTTTTGTGGCTTTTAATAATCTCTGTGACTTACTCAGACGTTCTTGCCCCTTTGTTCATCATACCTTCTTCTTAAATGCTCCTTTTGAATGTCATATCAGACCTTCACCTCTTCTACTTTCTAATGCCTTCTAAAAAACTTGATCCTGACTCCTTAAGTCTTTCTATATCTCTTATCTTGTCCCAATTGAACCTTGTTTCCTAAGGCTCTCTTTTCTTGCATATGTCTCTATATCTTCCTCTCATTGCCCTGTTGATCATCTGAAAAGATCGCCCTTGACCAGTCCTCATCTCCTAAATAACTCATCAAAGTTTCGAGATATCATTCTCAGCTACTAGAAATATCCATCATTGTGTCAACTCTTGATTTCCTTTGCAGAGCGCCTATGAATACCATTTTCAACCCCTTCCGAATCCTCTAAGAAGATCGACCTTGATCACTTTTCCTTCCCATGACTTCGACTCCTTTGCAGACTCCCAATGTCTCTCTTTGACGAGCTTTCTTACTTTGGATCTATTAGGAGTGACATGAGTTAAGCAGACTCCATTGCCCCTATTCTTGGTACCATTTTCCTTGCCAACTTCCTGCAACATAGTTTAATTCAGAAGTCAAAATTCTTATATGTTTTGATCATGTAGCAAAATCTTCTTGAAATATGACATGGTTTAAAATGATCCCACAAGACATTGCACCTTTTCCCTGAAAAACATTTTATGACTTTGCCAAAAATGCCCCATATGTTGCCCCACTAAAAGAGACTTTCTCAAAAGATTTGGTGACCACCACTTTAAAAATTTTTCGGTCTGATATCTTTGACTTACCCTTCTTCTTGGGCTCACAAATGGGATGCAAATCTTTTGCAAAACACATTTTCAAAACATTCTCAATTTCTTATTTGTCTTTAGATGATTTGTATCAACACTGATTATGAAAAGAAGTTTGGTACAAAAGGATTGGAAGGCAATTGTCGAAGAAGTTTGTTTTGGAACTTTGATTGCTCTTGATAAGGCTGGAGTATTTTCATGACTTCATCAACTTTTATTCCCTTAAGTCAATAATCAAAGTGAGGTCATGCTCTCTCGAACTGCGCTGGAGACTCTAAGAATTCCCATCCTTGCTCTAGACTGCCCTTTCGGGTTTTCACCCTAGGGCTATACCTTTCGTCTTCTTTCTCTTTTTTCTTTTTTTTCTTTCTCTCTCTCTTCTTTTTTTTCATGCACTATATATAAATAACGAAAAAACTTTTGAAACGAATTTTCTTTAAAAAAAAACCTTTGAGAAGAACCCTTTTTCTTTTGCAAAAATAATTTTTTAGTTTGGGAATGATCCCTTCACCTTCAATATCCTGACCTGATCAAAGATGGTCTTTATTAGGCACGTAATGTGGGATTGGGTTAGGGGTGCCAAAGAAAAGGTAAAAGGCTCAAGAATATGTTTGAGGGTGTTCGATCCAAGGATCACTTTCTTTTTTGCACGGAAAGTTCTTTCTCCTTTGATGACCTTCCCATTTAAACATTGTTCTCTACAAGCTTCCAATCCTAAACTTGTTCATTTAACTTCTTCTTTATTCTGTCGTTTCTCACATCCTCTTTTCCACTTTGAACTGCCCTCATCAGATTTTCAACTCAAGTTTTCCATTTTCCCAACCTTCACTTGAGCCGCCCTTTTCGGGTTTTCAACTCAAGTGACCCCCAATGGATCCAAGCCGCCCTTTGCGGGTTTTCACCTTGGACCCCTCCTTTTATTTATTTTTCTCTTTCCGACCTCTTCCTTTTTTAGGTCAAGGTTTTTTTTTTTTTTTTTTTTTTCATCTTTTCTTTTTCTTCTCTTCTTTTTCTTTCTTCTTTGAATTGAATACAGAGGATGTCCTGTTTTTGAACTGTGATTTCTGTTTTTTCTTTGACATCAGTCACATTATGAACTCCTTTGCTTGCTTGAGCAACCGCTTATACTTTTGGGACTCTGCTTGATCATTTTTGTTTTCCTCTTGAAAATGACGCTTATGGCTGACTGCTGCTTCTGTGCCCCTACTTTTAATTCCTTTTTGGCATATGATATGATTGCAATGGAGTCTTTGATGATCTCAGATAGCTTTTTACCATTGCATGTACTGCATTTTCTCCCTTGATCCTGCTGCCTTTTCCTAACATGTTGTTCTTCTTCTTACTTTCTCTTTATTCACATTATCCTCTTAGACATATTCTCCTAATCCATGACACTTTTCTTCTTTCCCTTTATTCATACTATAACTATTAGTGTGCTTGGGTATCATGTCCCCAATTTGCAACAAACTCTGCTTCTTCTTTACCTCCAGTGTGGAGGGTGATCCTTGATCATGGTTGATTCGAAAGAAAATCCATAAGGTTCAAAAGGGAGAACAATGGATAATTTTCTATAAGTGAAGGAATAAGAAAGAAGGCCGTTTATCATTTCAGATCTGGATATTTTGATGAAAAGCGACCCTAAAAACACGAAATCTTTTTTGACAACTCTTTTTGAAAATCTTTTCTTGAAAACAATTTTTGAAAAACGTTCCTTATTTTGATGGTCTTGAAAAACATGCACATGATGTTGTGAATTTTCTTTATTCTCTTTTTGCGACCTTTTTCTTTTTTAGGCCCAGTTTTTTTCTTTTTCTTTGATGGGAATTTGATGATTGATGTCTTCTGCCTCCGTTCTATTGAATGACCTATTTATTGATGAACGTACTGAATATTGCCCCCACTACTAGTCACGAGAAGGGAGAAGGTGTTTTGCCAAGTGAGGTGAAAGATACAGTTTCAATGGGCTTATTTGAATTCTAAACCGATTTGTTTTCCAAGGGCCTGAGGGTGACTTGAATTTGGCCTTTTGAGCAAGTTGCCCCTAGGAACGAAAAGATCTCAATGTGTTTCAAATTCAAATTGGTTTTCAGGAAAAAGAATGGGCACTTTTAGGATCAATGAAGTTTGGGATTCTGAGCAGTGTTGAATCGAGTAATCATGTTATCACCTTTAAGAAAACATTCCAGTTTTGATCTTACCTTATCTTATCTCCCCCTTTTTTTTTTTGTTCAAAACACAATTGTTTATTTAAAAGAATCTCACTTTGCTCATTCAAACCTTTTATTAATCGGACATTCCTTTGCTCATTGCCCAAGTGAAAGTTATAAAGCGTTTTGGGAACTATTTCTTAATAGTGATCACCAATTAAGCAAACATTCACAGTAAAAAATGCAACAATTTTAACAATTATAAATATGAGAAGATACAAATAGCCATGCAGATGCTATGCATGTGAGAAAAGAGTTCAACGGTCTTAGAAATTCCCCTCTTATGGCAAGCTTCCGTTCCCCATTGTCACTAATTTGGACTGTCAATTTTTCCATGAGATCTAGAGTTCTATACTGAATGGTCGCTTATTTGAGCGAGAGCGACTTTACTGGCATGTCCTGACTTTGGACAATGTATCTTGAGAAGAAAATTTCATCAATCCGTTCGCTGATTAAGCCTCAATGTTGCACTCAATGTTTTCAAAATGCTCCCCCCTGATGATGTTAGGTTCCAACAAGAAAAGTAGAAAACAAGTAATATGCACAAATGATGAACTGTCTACATGTATGTATGAAATGTGTCTATGAACATATATACAAGTGATAGCATGATGGATGCATGAGCATATATACTAAGGAATGGCTTGATGCATGATCAATGCATGAACATATACGAAGGAACGGACAATGCATGCTGGATATATCATATATATACAAATGACTAGCTAATACATGATGTATGCTTGAACATATACAAAACAATGGCTTGATGACTTCGACAACTCTTGAGAAGGTGCGTGGAAATGCGAAATGCAAGTCTTGTATGTATGAAATCAATGCATGACATGGCAAAATGTGTTGACGAATGAATGTAGGAACATGCTTATGAAGATATGAAATGCTTGATGGATGCACAATGCAACCTGCAAAACAAAAGAGTTATTCAAACGTTTCTGCAAAGAGTGATTAGTAACAGGAACATAAACAAATAATTGAAAATTAGAGAGAAATCGTGCCCCTTTTATCAAAACATTTTCCTTGAAAAACTTTCGGACTATAAGTCCGTTTGGAGCAGATCAGTCTGCCTATTGTGAACAATGAAATTGCCCACTCTACGATCTGATTTTGGAAAAAACGAGTTAGTAAAGATAAGAAATGTTCTTTTTGTGTACTAAGGTTTATTCTCACGGGATTGGCTCTACTTAAGCCGGATATCTCTCACGGGATCTATATGCTGGGTGAAGCTTCACACAGGATCTAAAGGTTCCCAAACTGTCCTTACTGACGCCTATTCCAGGTTAGAAAGGCCTCCAATCCTCACCCACTATAGGTTCATTGGAAAGGATTCAGTCTGAGTGGAGGTGTTCACTACAAACCCGCACGGTGACTATCGTCACACGAGGGCTAGCTACTTTGCCTCCTCCTAAATAGGTAAGAGCTCCGGAGTAAACTCATGCAATGCAAATGCAAGTCTATTAGTGCACGTGTGAAGGAACATACAAACCCTTACCAAAAACTCTACCCAAATTACTAAATTACCCCCAAAAAAGACAGAGCAAACAAGGATTAGGTAGAATATACAAAGTATAAATAAAGCATGAAAACAAATAACATGAAATAACAGGAATAAAAAAAAGAAACAGACAACCAATTTATGCAAACCCTAGTTAGTACTAGACCAGTGTTTAGTTCGACTCTCTAACCGTCCCCAGTGGAGTCGCCAAGCTGTCGCAACGTCCGGGTCCGGGGAGTCCGTACCCTACTGTTTAACGACTTAAAAGAACTATAGAGCTAAGGGGGAGTCGCCACTAATCTTTTTTAACTTAGGTGTGATTAGCCACCTATCAGATTATTAAGCCTAATGTTAACCTAAGCTTGGCGAAAGCAACACTAAACCTAATAAACGGTCTACTAACCAGAGTCCTAAAGGTTCGGGAGTCGGGTACGCATGGGGAAGGATTAGCACCCCCACGACGCCCGTCAAAGACGACACTGATTAATCAAGACTTAACTGTGGGTTTCCATGTTTGGTTGTTTTCTATCTTTAAATATATTCATGCCATTTAACTCTTTTATACTAACTAAATTATTAACTAACATACTGTTCTCTCCTTTTTTATTAACTACCATTTTTTGCCAATTATCCTTTTCTTATTGATTACCATTTTTACTTTTGCTACTTTTATCATTTTTACTCTTTCTTACTCTTTTTAATATTTACTCTTTTCTTACTCTCTTTTATTGATTACCACTTTTCACTCTTCTTTTCTTATTATACTGACTACCATTTTACTCTTTGAATCACTGATCACCTTTTACTCTTACTGATTACTATTTTACTCTTACTGATTACCTTTTACTGATTATTATTTTACTCGTTACTGATTACCTTCTTACTTTTTACTGATTAATATTTTACTCTTTACTGATTACCATTTTGCTCTTTACTGATCTCTCTTTACTTTTTACCATTCTTCTTTTACTGATTACTCTTTACTTTTTACCATTTTACTTTTTACCGATCTCTCTTTACTTTTTACCACTTTACTGATTACTATTTGCTCTCTTGAATTTAATTACTATTTTCACTCTTTGAATTTAATCACCATTTGTCATTTTACTCTTTGAATTTGATTACCATTTTACCATTTTACTCTTTACCGATTACTCTTTACTTTTTGCCATTTTTATTCTTTACTGATTTGCTGATTACTTCTTTTACTTTTACTCTTAATTACCATTTTACTGATTACTTCTTTTACTTTGACTCTTTAATTACTGATTTCACTGATTAATCTCTTACCTTGACTCTGGATTATCAAATTACTGATTAATCACTTTTTACTTAATTACTGATTTGCTGATTACTATTACCTTGACTTCCTTACTCCTTTTACTCTTATTTTTAATTACTGATTGACTAATTACTTCATTAATCCTTTTACTTTCCTTTTAACTTCTTTTATCATCATTTTTCGCTTAATTACTGATTCGCCCTTGATGCATGGATGCATATGATGCATGAAATTCCGGTTAAATGCAAATGTTTTACCAAGTAGTTATACGAGAGACTTCATTTGGGCACCTTCCACTTGATTGGTAAGACCCCCCATTTAGATGTTTCAAGCCTAGGAAACTCAGTTGAAACAGACAAGCACTGTCTACATTCCAACTGATTATTCCATCATCGGAATCAATTTATTAATCTCAAATGTACATGTCATTTTGCAACAATTTAGGGAGATGTAAACATGGATGCACATGCTTGATTAATCTAGCTCTTCTTTTTGATTTTGTGTTTTTGGCGATTTATTGGAAATTAAAACTAGTGACTAAATTGATTAAGCTAACTAATAGTGGAACTAAGCCTCATAAAAAAAACTAGACTAAGAATCAGGAAAGCCCAAATCATAAACAGAAATTAAAAGGCCCAAGTGTAGAAGTATACCTAATTTGGAGTGGGCTTGGACGGGTTGGGTCAAAGTTTCGGGTCGGGTCCAGTGGGTTAGTATAAATACTAAACCCTAGCCCTATTTTCTTCAAACTTCTTCTTCTTAAACCGCGCCGCCAC
>AWWV01009000.1:0-32239 GCA_001974805.1 Corchorus capsularis
TTCCTCGCCGTGTCGGAGCTTCGCCCGGAGCACGGATGGGGCTCAAAATTTGCANAAAGCCTCGCCTGAGTCTCTTCTCACCAGATCCGACCCTATTTTCCTCCGAAACGACCTCGCATGTTCCAAACCAAGACTAATTCCGAACCCAAAACTCACTCTCCGATCTCACTGCTCCATAGTCCGATTGCCTTAGATTTCGAGTATGTTGTTTGCCTCATCTTACTCTCTCCCTCCACCGTTTAGTTTCATCAAAACATCACCTTTAGACCTAAAGCCCCAAAACTAGCCTAAGCCGACGCTTAAAACTCCCAAATCCCCTGACTCCGATGTATTTGAACCACTTCACCCCTTTTCCTTGATACCCCTAAACTGTTTTCAAGAAAGAAGCCCAATTGCTTTATCCCCTAAACCGACATAGAAACAAAAACCGAAAATCCTAGTTTCCTCAAGAATAAGCTCTTGTAAAATGAAACTTAAGAAGAATAGGGACTCAACGCCGCCAAGGAAGAGAAAGGTCAGTAGCTAATCCATTCACTTTTATCCCTTTTTTGTTACTGTAAAAGAACTAAAAAATTTTTGAACTCCGAACCTTCCTCAAACCCTCGCTTCTTCCTTTTTTTTTATTCCCCTCCCCCCCTTTATTAACTGTAGATCCTCAACTTATTTAGTGGCTTTCCTCTTTTCCTAATTTGCTTGTTGATTCCCATTTTATCCAATTTGTCTTTTGTGGTTTATGAACTGACAGTGTGTGTGAATCAGTGTTTGAGTCTGAATATGCCCTTCATTTGTCTCTTAGTGCAGGTGTAATTGGCTTCTCACGTGTGAGTCCTTTTTGTTTATTTTGTAGGGAATTAGCCGAGTTGGAAGGGTAAATGGGTGGGCTGTATAAATGGGAACTAATGAGAAAAAGACATCTGTCAGGTGAACTTCTCTCTCCCATATTCTGCTTTGAGTCTTATTGCTGTGAATTTGATTGGAAAATGCCCTGTTGGCTTCCTCTTTGATTGATTCGGTTCCTTGAACTGTTACAGTGCCAGCTAGCTGTATCTCCTTTCCTGTTCTGTCCTTACTTGAGTCCCTCTGTTTCTTTGCCTGAGCTTGCTGTGATCTGATGAGAGTGCTTGCTTGAATTTTGTCTGTGAGCTTTTTTTGAAAAGCTATGCTTGTTGCCAAATGCAATATGCAATGAGAACATGTGCCATGAAATAGGAATGCTAAAATAAACCTTTTATAATGCCCGGAAATGAACTGTTAAATGCAATGATTTATAGAATTAGTAAACTGAAATGGATGTTTGATGACCTATTTTGTTGCTAGAATGCAAGTGAGATGTCATGTAATGAATCTGAAAATGCAATGCCTGCTGGAAAGTGAGTGTGTGTGTTCTGTCTTACTGAATTGGAGAATAAAATGAATGCCAATGCTGCTGAGCGTAAACTGATGTAGTGGAGGCTTTATGTGGAACTTGAAACTGAACCAGAAATGTGACACGATTGTGCTAGTGTGATTGAAAATGAGTATGAGAATGCATGTGTTTATATGTGAAAGTGAAGAATGCTTATGTAAATTGCTAACTGAAATGCCCAAATGCTTGTTAACATGCTTAGAGGGTATGAATTCCAATACTTCCCTGTTTTTTTCTAACTGCTGGGAACTTTGAATTTGAATTTAAGAACATGAACTTGTGTGTATGTTTGTATGGCTGTTATAATCTCTGCTCCATTCCGTACTGCATAATGGAATCCAATGTACACTGTCCATAGATGATTTTCCACTATCTTTTCCATGAGAGTAATGAGACCTATCTTCAACCGTTTGGACTCCTTTGTCCTGTAACTTTGCTTCAAGTCTTTATTCATTTTTTCCTGCTCTTGAGAACTTTGTCTCATTGCCGAATTGCCCTTGTCTGCCTTGTTTGATCTGCCCTCGTGCTCTGCTGCCATTGTTATATTTTTCTGCAAAATCTGCATTGCATTTTCCTGAAATGGGGTGTTTGCTTGGGATATGATTTTGAAATGCTGTATCATGTAGTCAAAAGGCTTCCCCTCTGTTTTGCTTGATACTTGATGCCATTTGCTAACATGTTTGTTCATGTTTCTTCATGGCTTCATCAACTTTTGGGGGTGAGAATAAATCTCATCTTTTGCACTTGATGTAGCCAACATCAAGTTCCTTTTCCCTAAGCACGAGTGCTCTATTTGCTCTCCTCGCATATATACCAACTGATGGTGTATGTGCCTTTTTGTATATGGGGAACATTTTGCACAATGCAATCTCTTTTACTTCTTTTTAGACTTGCGCAGTTGAAATGAATCCATTGTAAGCACTGCAAAGTAACCGAAAGCGATACGAAAAACAAGGAGATTTACTACTCCAAGGTCCTTGATCAACTCCTGTGGATATGCTAAAAAGGAAAAAGCATGGGAATGGGGACATGAGGGATAATTCCCCGAAGCCTAGTTTCTGATTTTGTATCCAAAGGAGAATTCATGTACTTATGAACTAAAACTAATGATTTTACTATCCTGTAAATACAGACACACTACTTTAATCATCATTCCTTTTTTGTATTCTATATTTTATGCTCATGTGAATGTACCTAAACTAAATCCCATTACAGATTGAGATGCATGACTATGACTGACATATGCCGCTAGATACCCATATGACTAATTAAACAAGGAAAATGAACATGACATATCTAACCGGAAAGTGCTTAATGTGATGAACATGCTTAATGAACACAGGCTACCAAGCATCCACATAATTACAAGACAAGTGAAGAAATGAGGATGAGAGTGGATATGCATATGAGCAATGTGACTAATGTGAGGATATGACTAATACAACTAATGGGAACATGATACCCTATGAAAGTGAAAATGCCAATTGCAAATCAGGTCCATTTCTAAAAAGGGGTTTAATTTTAATGTGAAGACAATATCAAAGGTGCACAATAAAAAATTTTATTTTTAAGATGACTAAATGAATTGGTTAAATTAAAAGTGTACTACAAATTACCAAAATGTCCCTGAATATGCAAATGACCAAAATACCCTTAGTGCGAGAATGACCAAAATGCCCCTGGATGACCCTAATGCTAACTCGACCCAAATTAAAGGATATAGGACAAAAACGGGTGTCTACATCTGTGAATTCCTTGTTCCTTTCCTTTTCGTTTCATTCCTTCTTTCTTTTTGGAAGGTAAAAGCTAAAAGATATGTGCACATTAATATTTTTTTCAAGTGAAGTATCATATATATATATATATATATATATATATATAATTAGATACTAACAACTTTTTCTTTATGTATGGGGTCCTCTCCAAATTCAGATGCTAGTTCTTATTGTTTGTGCATTGCTGAAGAGGATGTGGGTGAATCAAATTGAAGAATGAAGTTTCTGTTTTTGTTATGTCATCAGTGCTGAGTTATTTTAATTGGATTAGAACAGTTTAAACTTTTATGATTTGTGAACTTTATTTTGTTTATCTTCATATTGTTTGTGTGTTTTTAGGGATTAAATTATGAGTGAATTTAGAACAAAATTATGTTATCTGTAAGTTCTTATAATGCTTAGTTGGATTCGGATTTGAGTTTTAATTGGATATTTTCTGTATAAACGGATTAAACGGAGCGGATACGGATATTAGCAGGCAGTTGCGGAGCGGATTTGGATACCAATTGTAAAAAATAGGCGGATATTTAGCGGATACGGATTCGGATAGTAATATTTAGGCATATATCCGACCCGCTGCCATCCCTAGTGATGGCCTTTTCATATAGGTCCACCTTAAATGTGTCCCAATCATTGGGCAGCAGGGCAATTAGATGCCATTTAGCATCTCCCTCCAAGTGGTGTTCCTCTCCCATCTGGAACACTGTCTCAATGTGTCTGAACATACTGATACCCGGATCCTTCCTAATGAGCGCCATGTCTGCAAAAATGAGGGATAAAATTAAAATTGTTCCAGGAGCAAAATAAATGCTCCCACTGAAACAAACCCTCAATTTACAGTAGTCGCACACAACCTAGTCCGCATGCTATATCTAAGGTTCTCAAAACAATTCACATGAAAGATATCATGCGTTTTTCTAACCTTAGGCATGCAAAAATTCCCAAATTAATGGCATATAAAAAATATCCATAAAAAAATCAATGTGTTTATAAAATTAAGAAAAATAAACACCGTAGATCACAAGGAATACTACCAAGCATCAAATAAACAAGGCTCTGAGACCATTTGTGGAAATTCAAACAGGCAAGTTTGCATGGACTTACCTTTGCGGAAGCGGTAAAAACAAAATAAACCCGAAACTTGTAGATCATCTTGCTCGCCGGTGTGAAATCTTTCACTAGGATTGATTCAATTAATGTACGATCCAAGAACCACATTAAATCAAGTTGGTAACCATGGTGTAATGCCTTTTCTCCTTTGTTTTGCCTATTCTTACTTTGGAGAAAACTTTCTGATTTTTTCTTAATCTTCTCAAAAACTAATGATCATCGAAGAATGCTTATATATATAGCAAACAAAGTTGCTATTAGAAACTGCCATTTTCTTTGGTGGTTAGCACTTAACGTGCTTAATGGAAGACTATAGTGGGCGGTTATATTTCTAAACAATCGCTCCACTTCTTCCTTATGTTGTACTTGGGTCAAACCCACGTTTGGGCGCCCAAAGTCCAACAAAAGATAATTTCAAGTCATGAAGATCATTGAAGAATTATTTTAAGGAGCAAGAACTAAGGATCGAGTTTAAATCGCGAAGAAATGTAGACATGCTTTGGAGAGACCTGAAGACATGAACTTATGAGTATTTTATATGGGAGAACAGTCCGCCCAACTGAGTCCACAATTGGAGTCAAAGCTCCAATTTGCAGGGTCCAACCCTGTGGAAATAACCAATTCCTGGCAATACTAGTCCTAGTTGGATTACGATTCTGCGCAGTCTCGGTAAATAGGCCATAACTTTTGATCCAGACCTCCAAAAAAGGCGTGTGAGTAGGCGTTGGAAAGAGGACTCCGAGATCTACAACTTTGCTTTGAAACCCAAAGCCCAATTCTGCCATACTCAAGTCCGACATTGTTGTCGAAGTTGCTGCATGATTCCAGAATTTTCCTGAAGTCCGAATTTTACTTGAGGAAGACTTTTAATCCAACTTGGAGACCATGTCAAGACCTCTAAACCGCCCTAGACTCTTCCACTATAAATACCTACCTTATGTTAGCCCTAAAGAACACAATTCTACATTTCTTTTCTCTTCATCTATTATTTTCTTTTAGTTCTAGTTTTTCTTCTAGTTTTTAGGTTAGGCTTGTCAACACCCCTTCTTGAAGAAGAGGGGTGCGATATCTCTAGGGTTTGCAAGGAAGGATTTTGGCCCTTTAAGTTTGTAAGTTGTCTTATCCCTCTCATGGATTTTTCCAAATCCATGAGTAGCTAAATTCTTAATACTTCTTATCCTTTGGTGAACTTAATCTATTAATTATGGTGATATTTGTGTGCTTATAATTTGATATTTATTCTTGGTTTGATAGTTTTTAATCTCTGTTTTAATTTTATGATCATGATGATTGTTGATTGGATAGATCTATAGTTAGATCAAATCAATAATCATCAAGATCATAAAATAAAACAGAGATTAGGAAACATATCAATAAAGAACAAATATCAAATTATAAGCACACAAATCTCACCATAATTAATTGATTAAAATCACCAAAGGATAAGAAGTATTAAGAATTTAGCTACTCATGGATTTGGTAAAATCCATGAGAGGCATAAGAAAACTTACAGACTTGATGAATGAAATCCTCCCTTGTTGGTGGCTAGGGATATGCAGCTCCCTTCTAGAAGAGAGGTGTCGAAACCCTCACTTAAAACTAGAAAAGAAGAAAAAAAATTCTAAAAACTAGATCTAATTGTGTATGATGTGATTTCTAGGGTTACATAAGGTAGATATTTATAGTGGAAGAGTCTAGAGTGGTTTAAGGGTCTTAACTTGGTCTCCAAATTGGATTAAAAGTCTTCTTAGAGTAAAAATCGGACATCAGGAAAATTCTGGAATCGCACAGCAACTTCAACAGTAATTTCTGGCTTGAAGATGGCAGAACTAGGCTTCGGGCTTCAAAGAAAAGTTGTAGATCTCGGAGTTCTCTTTCCAACGCCTACTCACACGCATTTTTTTGAGGTATGAGTAAAAAGTTATGGCCATTTTACCGAGACTGAGCAGAATCCTAATCCAACTAGGACTAGTATTGCGGGAATTGAATATTTCCTTGGGCTTGTGCGGTACAAATTTGAATTTTAACTCCAATTGTGGGCTTATTTGGGCTAAGTATTATCCCATGTAAAATATTCAAAAGTCCATGGTCTTCAAGACTTCTCCATAGCATGTCTTCAATCCTTTGCGATTTAAGCTCAATCCTCAATTCTTGCTTCTTGAAATAATTCTTCAATGGTCTTCATTACTTGAAATTATCTTCAATAAATCTTCAATCACGAACTTCGAATCTTCAAATCTTCACTAAAAAAACACAAGTTTGAGTGAAAAACAACAAGTTTCCACTTTTTTTCTCTTTAAGACCTAAAAACACAAATACTTGCAAAATATGGTAAAATCACACATAAAAATACTAAAAAGCATAGGAAAATGATCATAAAAATAGGGTTAATTTTGACTCGATCAGTGAACGACATTGATTTTGTCATTGTGATAGAAACAAGGCTCTGTGGCGCCAGAAGCAAGCATGTACGTGATTCATTGAACTTTAATCGATCTGAATTAGTTGACCTCTTTGTTTTTCTGGTGGTATATGGCTTCTTTGGAGTACAAACATGGTGGAATTTGAGATCATGAGCAAGACTGGGACCGAACTCAAAGCTTTTATGAAGGTTGTTGAACCACAGGATCCCACTCAATCTCCAGTTGATTATTGACGGTGTTTTATCCCTCTCACTATGAACTTGAGACCGTCTTACCTTTTATGTGCCCCTTTTGTTGTACTGGCTGCCATCAGTGTCAACAAATGATCCTTTTGCCTTTATTGAGGATTTCTTTTTAGTATTTTGTTTCTTAATTTTTCTAATGTAAGCCAGTGACCAGCTTCCTTTTGTATTGTTGTTATTATATCAACTAATGGCAAAATATGATGATGATGAATGTTATAATTAGTTTATCACCTATGTCAAGGTTTAATCTAATATTAGTCCCCTCATTCATTTTCTTTGATCTCCTACCTACTTCTTTAATTAACCTTTATTTTTATTATATAGTTTGTCTATGGTGAAGTTCAATATCGTCCAAATACTTATTTGCACTACCCATGGTGTATCTTCTAGCAAAACAACTCTAAATATTGACCTCTTTGGCCTCTCTCTAAACTTATCGAATTACAAAATAAATAACGATAATATTGATTAAGGGTTTCGAATTGGATCAAGAAATTAATTGGTTTTACCAACTTGAAACCCATTGACTCTCGCATCTTCTTCAATCAAAACCCAGCTGACATAAATTAAGCTATATTTTTTTTAGTTAGGTGAAACCCAATATGCTGGGCTGTAATAGCCCAAACTAACAGGCCCCTTACAACAATTTCCAATATAAATAAACAAAAAGGAAGTGAACCTCCTTATTTCAGACTAGACATCAACCAACTCTTTAGCTTTAAAAGTCACAACCTAGCACCGCTTCTAACCAACAATAAGAGATTGTAGGTCTCGGGAACGATCTACTTCTGCAAATCATCATTCGAGAGTCTTCATTTTGCACCGCAGTGTACATAAAGCTTTTCGACTCCTATGACATTTCTCTCATCGTCACCTCTAGGTTTCTCTGTATATATCTTATGGAAGCTCATTATACATTGAGACATTCTGTTCCCCTTTCTCTTTTGTTACTGCTTAATCATGATTGGTCTTATTTACCTCTTACTAATTTTTTATTGAGAAATTAAGGATATAAGAATGGGTTCTGGATGTTTCGATTCTTTTTTGCTCACCACGGTTAACTTGCAATCACATTCCAAATATAAAAACCTGTTATTTAGTGCAAATTGACTGGGTTATTGAGTCTTCTGGATATTAAAATGGGTTAAATTGCTAATTACTCGATTCAGCACCTAGGTAGGCTCCTTTCTTGGTTCTAGGGTTTTCCCTTCTTCTCTTCCTTCTCATTTCTTATTTTCTGCATCTTTTTCCATTCTTCATAGGATCAATGCTCCATTTCTCTCTGGAAGGCCCGCTATTTTCATGATGATGTCAATCTGTCCATGGTTTCTGTTCAGTTATATTATTTCATACTATCCAGCTTCGCTTTAAAAAAAATTTAATACCTTCTGAGTTTATATTCATTTGTTTTACCATACTTGAGTTCAATTCAGTTCTCTACTCGCTTAGATGGTTATTCGCATTTTATCCCTTTTGTTCATAGTTTTCTTGGCTGTAAGTTAACTCATGCGTTGTAGACTAGATCTTTAAAGAAGCTGAAATTAATTTAGACCGAACAATCATGTTTACTGCCTATACAAAATTTCATATCTCAACCTTATATAATCTGATACACAAACCAAATGCATCTAAGATAGTTTCTTTTTTAGATTATATCCATTATGGATTTTTGCTTCAACCATGACAATTCAAAATTGTCAACTGCCACCTTTAGTTCTTATTCCTAACTTCCATCTGCATTAATTTTGTTGTACCTCTAACTTTCAGATGGAACAACCACTTAATATGCAAATTCAGAATGCTCAAGTTCATATGCCTGCAAGAGAACACCTTTCTCATGATACAAGAGAACTCATAACAATGATTGAGAACCTTCTGGGCATCACGTATCCTGTTATTGTAAATGAAGTGCCACATGCAATCATTATGAGGCCATGCTTAACTGAAATTTCAAGACTTGTGATAGCCTATCATTTTCACTGCAGGAACCATACTGTTGCCTCTCAAGCAATCATTCTAACATGGTTAGGTTTACAAGCTGATAATCTCCCAACCATTAGAATAATCATGTTGAGGATGCAACAACCACACATTATGAGTGGACTCTATGAAAATGGACTTGCCACTTACTTTCTACCACGATTCAATATTGACACTCAGGACCCTCTACCAACAAATGTCAACCTTGAGCAAGCCGAACAAAACTTTGTCATCGAGAGTAATGACAGAGCCATTTACAACTTCACAACAAATGGAATTGTCCAAGTGCATATTAGAATCCAAACAGAAATCAACCTCTCTTCAGGCATACCTTCATATCATCTTCAATATGCCCTTGGCAGAGTCAATGATTTGGCTGAAGTTGCTAATGCCTCCATACCCTTCAAGCATGAAACAGATTTAACAGCACTAATCTACAATACACGAGGAGCCGCATTGCATTCTTTTAGAGTGCACCTTCTTTCAATGATTCAACAATACCAACCAATGATACTAATTATGACCGAGACCAGGTTGGGAGTTGGGGAGGCACATCGAGTTAGAACACTTAGTTAACTTATATGTGTCAATCCTATTGGCTATTCAGGTGGCATATGGCTATTCTTTAATATGAACAACCTCTCAATTGATGAAACCATCCGCACTGAAACTGATCTGATTGTTAATCTACTCAACATCTGATCATTCATAAATTATGACAGGTAGATCAATAATCACTCAAACTGCATATTCTCTTTTGATAATTTCTTCCACGGTTGTTACTTATTGCATAACTTCAATGCTCAAAATACAGGTCGTCTTTTTGCGCAATGAATGGATTAGGATAGCTTGCTCACAATCAGTAGCATCTGAGCCACTATCTGAAAATATAGATGAAGAAGACGTGTCACTTAAACTTAACATGGTTCAAGACTCTTAATCTCTACTAGTTTTATGTTATCTCTCGTGTTTACCCTCAACCCTTATAAGGGCTGTATTCTGCTAGCTTAGATCTTTAAACCTCCAAGTTTCCATTAAATGTCTATGATTTCTTTGATGTTTGCTTGATCTTGACCTTTTTTGATATCATGAGTGAAGGGTTTTTTGCTATTCAACTAACAGAACCCTTCAAATATGACAAAGAAGTCATGAGTATAAGAGCTTTTTTTTAATGTCGAAATTAATCGCACCGCTGCATACATGATATGGTCTATAGCCTTCATTTCGAAATACATATCATTACCTGTTAGTTCTTAATTAAAGTAAATTCATGACTCTTCTTGCTTGGTCCTTTGCCTCTTCTTGGTTGATCCTAGGCTATCTTTATATCTTTTTATGTCTTACAATTACTCCAACCAATTATGCCTACCTATTAGTTCTTAATTATGTTTTGTTAGTGCAAAAGTAATAAAAAAGAAAAGGCCTCCATACCAATTACATACAAGTCTAAATTTCAAGATCAAAAGATTTGAATCTATGTTATCATGTACAATCTAAAAGCCTCTCCAACACCAATATGACTTGGCTTTAGACTCATCTGTTAATACCATACTTCCTGTACTGTAAAGAAATCATGTGACTTTAATTTGACATGACTAAGTACTGCCATTACTTTAACATTTCAAGACTCATCCTGACAACAAAAACTACTCCGTGTTGTTCCCTCCCGATAAGATCTATAAGGTCTCATTTAATCTCTTTAAAATGACTAAAATGACTACACTTTAAAATGAATCCTTGTATTTCTATTCAACAATCAATTCCTGTAACTACTCTTTAAATTGTTACTCATTGAACTGGAGACCAAGTTTTCTCCTCCTGCCAAAAGCCAATTCCATTCTCAAGATTATCCAACCAAATCTTGGGGTAGATATGTATATTTTTTATAGGTTTCAAACAATAAAAGTATTCACAATTAATAAATATTCCCATCGGCTCATTGCCTATATAAACCGAGTGGCAAGGTTAACATTCTACAGTTTTATATTTGCTCTACATTACAAGCCTTTGATTACTCCACTGTTGAACTCGGAATCTCAAACCAATAAAATGCCGACGCCGACTGTTGAGGTCGTATTTTTTTTGGCACCTAGGTCATACCGTATTTATATTCCATTTTTGGTTGCCATATTTGAACATATGTTTAACCAATCAATGTCCACAATTGTGATTGTTTCTTTGTTTTGACATATTACAGTTCTCATCCAGGGATACAGTATCGGATATGCTCAATGGCTTCATTGAGCTGCTTCAATCCCAGTGCCAAATATCCTACCCGCCAACACGCTTGGCATCAAGTAACGAGCTACGTCAAGATCCAAGCTTGGTTACCATTGTGAAGATCATACTCAAGTTTGTAGAAGACTACACACCCCTCGGCACAAATGATTCTGTACTATTGAGGTTTTGGCTTGGTGTCATGGGGAATCTTGACATGGATTCATTTAATGTACCAGTTATATTGAACGATGATTTAATACTTGAGCAGCTGTATACCAGAGGAGCAGCTGATTCCTGGCCTCCACAATTATCACTTCAAGATTGTTACACACAGATTATTGATTTCAATGCGACGGAAAGGGTGGTTGATATGGACATCGTAGGAGAGCAAAGAACGGGTTCATCATCACCAGTCCACCAACACTTGCAGCTACTCTATATACTAGCTTCAATCTAATTCTTGCTGACCATTCCACTCTTCACTATCTCAAGCTCATAGTACCTACCAACCCTGAACAAGAGCCATCTCAAAACATGCAACCCATCAAAATTCTCATCCTCAATGCAGGCAGGATTCGAAACCCCGCCTTTACCCGTAGATTTATACAGCTCTGTAACCAGCACAACCCTCACGTAGCCTTAGTCCCCGAGACAAGAGTTGGAGGAGTTGACAGCCAAACTCATAGGATGTCAATGAATTTCCCTATTCAAGTTTTTTGCAGCCTATTGGATACTTTGGAGGACAATGGCTCCTATGGAACTCGAATCTCTTTACCTGCCAATTAATATGTCGTACCGATCGATCATTATTAGCAAAACTAAGCATTAACTCCCCGTAACTACTCTATTCATGTTTCCTTTGATGGCCATGTAAGCTTTTAATCATTTCATCTGTAACCTTTTGTTCCATCTCCATGTTTTCTTTAAATGGATTAAAAGTTGGCTAATCTCTTTGGGATAATTTCTCTTAACTTTTTTTTGAAAAAGATTCTTCAACAAGTGTTTCTGTCCAGCCGTTCCATCATGTTTAATAATTTCAGATTCCATCACTCATTGTCTTTCTCTTAAATATATATAAAAGTGTGCCTGATGAGATAGAAATATGTAATTGCCTAAAGACTTTTGCTTATGAACATGTATGAGAGACATGGAACAGTTCCATGAGCTTGGCCATTTCTAAGGTAAAGTGAGAAAATTTACTCAGAAAAAAAATTTATTCTCCCTTTTCTACAATTCAAGAACCAAATTAATGGATTTTAATGACCAATTGAAGTAAACTTTATTTGAATTGAAGAAACCAGCTGGAAATAACTATCATTTTGTCTGCCTTTCCACCCCCTGCAATTTGATAGATCTGTTAAAAACCTTTAAAGCCTTTTGTTTCACTTAAACTACTCAATACATAGAATGTTCGAAAACTGACCAACAGTATGCAATATCCATCAAATTCTAAATTATTGACATCGAGATAGAACAAATTATTAGCATCAAAATTGAAAAGAATAAGGATTCTTTACATTGTGACCATGAAGAGTCTCACTCCAAAGCTAAACAAAAGCTGACTACCTATTACACTCTGCTTCGTTTCAAACCGAAACCCAATTATACAAACCAGTATGGCCTCATCGTCTTTTAAGGCAGCCTGAGCAAATATAAAGAGAAAAAAAATTATACCAACCAGTATGGCCTATATTCTATTTCATTGTCAAACAATAAAACCCACCCAAGAATCTCGCAACAGTTGCAACTATACAGTTGGTAGATCTTATTCTCATTAAAAAACAAGACAATAGACAATAGATTTTGTTTCCTTGTAGATCTTATTTTCAAGACTCAAAAATAGATCTTATTCTCATTAAAAAACGAGACAATAGATTTTGTTTCTTGTGTGAATATTGTGTTGTCAGAATACAGTTATGCTGCATGACTATATTGTGGTGTCAGGAAATAAGTGTATAAAAGGTCCCTCCTTGTCAGGAAATGAATTGTTTGGTTTGGAACTGTCGAGGCTTAGGGGCGCCTCAGACAGTCTCTGCTCTCCTTGATTTAGTTAAAGTTAATAACCCCTGTCTTTTGTTTTTATCAGAAACTAAGCGTACTTGCAATGAGATGGAGTGGATCTGATCTCGATTAGGTTTTAATTCTTGTATTTCTGTTCCTCGTACTGGTAGAGCTGGTGGCCTTGCTCTACTTTGGTTAAATAATTTAGATGTTTCACTTTTGTCTTACTCTTCTTCCCATATTGATGTTACAATTGATAATGGCTCTAAACAATGGAGATTCACTGGGTTTTATGGCAAGCCTGAAACTTGCCTCCGTCATGAGTCATTGTAGACACCCGTTTTGTCATATATCCTTTAATTTGGGTCAAGTTAGCATTAGGGTCATCCAGGGGCATTTTGGTCATTTTCACATATAGGGGGCATTTTGGTCATTTTTGCATTTAGGGGGTATTTTGGTCATTCTTAATCTACTTTTAATTTATATTAGCTTGTTCATTTTAGTCGTCTAGATTGGATTCGAAAAACCAAAAAAATCGTAATATGCACCTTGGCATTTTTGCATATTTTCATTTAGTAATTTAGTTGTATCTTCATTTAGTTTAGAATTGTTGCATTTTAATCATATAAGCTAAGTCCTAATGGGTCATAATGGGTCTAGTTTAATTGGCATCCTCATATTCATTTTTCTAGTATATCCAATTTACTTTATTCACATTAATCACACTCATCCATATTGATCATATTCATGTCCATTTTATATGTCCATTTTTTTAAGCATGTTCATACTTATTTTCATGATTAATGTCCATTTTAGGGCATGTTTATATCTTCATTGCATTAAGCATAATCATACTCATTTGGATATTTGGTTGCACACGTGTCATTCATGAACTATAGCTTGCATTGACATCTTTGCATAGTCTATGATTGGTCATTCAGTATAATTGGTACATTTAACTTAAATCGTTGCATGAATAAGATTTGCATTTTTTCCAGATATATAACTTTGAAATTGCATTTGGTGTTTTGATCATTTATTGGTCCATTTTTTTAGCATTTTAGGTATACTAGCCCACGTTTTCTCTGCTTCACATTTCATTTTAGTCTTCCCTTAGCAGGATACGTTCCTTCATTTGCATTGCATCAGTCAAAGGAGCTAAACACTTAAGATATTATTATACATAAAAAGGATTTAATTTTCGTTCATTTAGTTTGTCCTTACATTGAGGGAAAGGAAAATGAAATAATGGGGCATTTTTAATTTAACAAAAAGGGAAGTAGCTTTCTAAATTCGCATTTCTGCAAATTGTAAGTTCCGAATTCAATAAATTACAAAAATTGTTGATTGGGAATTCACCAAACCCTTCTCTACTTACACCGCCCCTTTACCCTTATTAAGTTTACATACTTTGAAAAAGAAATAAAAACCAAGGAAAAGGAAGTTTTGCTCTCTGCCTCATTCCCATTAAGAATGTGTTTCCTCTCTTTCATTTTTCCCTTGCATCCTGCACTCCATACAAAGAAAGGCATATCAGCTTGCTAGCATTGGTCATTTAACACCCTGCATTAAGCATTTAGATTAACATTTTTTCAAAAAAAAGAGGCATTTTGTCACAAATTAGGTTGCATATGATTTAAGAAAGGGTTGCATGTAAACATTTCAAGCATAGTAAAAAAAAACCAACATTTTCACTGCATTTTTGCACTCATATCAGTTTCAGTTACCTCACATATAGGCACTCATTTAAGTATTCTAGCACACATGGCAGCATATACATCACATGAATGCATTCATGTTACAATCTTTTGCATACTGAACCAATCATCAAGCATCCATGTCGGTTTACAAATAAGATCATTGCATTTGCAGCAAACAAAGAATCACAATTTCGGACTTAAAACATACAAAAACATAGCCCATTTCTCAAAGGCAATTCAAGACCAATTCAATGACAGAGCATCGTAGTCGGCAAGGTCCATTAACCAATGCAACAAGGTTCTTATAATCAAAGATAAATTGATACAGTAACCAAGCAAGCAGAGCTCAAGAGGCAAGCAAATCAGCAGTCAAGAAACATTTCCTTCAAACGAAGAAGCAAGCAAGGTAGCAAACAGGAATAGAAAGAAATCTCAGGGCAATACAGCAATGAATCATACAAGAACCAAAGTCAAGACACAGTGTCAAGCTTGTTCAAGGTTGAAAAATTACAAGAGCCACAGCCAATTCAATATTCAATTGCAGTTACACAATTCAATTCACAATAACAGAATTGCAACAGTGAAATACAAGGCAGAAATAAAAAAAGAAGAGATTGCAAGGAGGAAAGAGTTCACCTCGTTGGCAGCAGTTGATTGGTCTTTGGAACAAAATGGAGACCCTAGGATTGGTCCAACTCAGCAGTGTATACCACCTGCAATGAAGAGAGTACACGTGAGAAGTGAATCAAGTCACAAGAGGACAAACACAGGGTATATTCAGTCTCTCTCACTGACTCACACACACTGTCAAGACACAATCCGCAAGAGACAAATTGGGCAAAAGTGGAAGAAAAGGATGGTAGGGTTAATAGACGGTTAAAAAGAAAATGGAGAGAGAGTTTAGGAGGAGGAAGCGGTGAATGAAAAAAATCTCCCTAGGGTTCTTGGGTTCTTAGTTTTCATTTTACAGAAGCTCAAAAAATATATACAAAAAAAAATAAATACATACAGAAAATACAAAAAAAAAAGGGAAAGCAGGGGGTTTTAGAAAGGGTATTGGAGAGGAAAGAGACTAGGTTTCAGAAATTTGGATTTAGAGGTTTGAAGGTGGAATTTAGATTAAGTCTTCATAGCAGAGGGTGTAGCGGTTTAGTTTAAGTCCGGGATTTGGAGGTTTTAGTTTCGGTTCAAGCAAGTTTTGGGATTTCGGAGTTATGTATTTCGGATTTACGAATAGTTTAGTGAGAAGGGAGAAGGAAGAGAGTCGAGAAGCATACCTTAAAATCAGAGGAATCCGTCGGCCGGTTAGGGAGATCGGAGAAGGTGAAGGGAGCCTCGGGTCAGCCTCGATTTGTGCCTTTTCAAGCAGATTTGGAGAGAAACAAGGCTAGAATCTAGCTCAGGGGGCGAGGATGGTCAAATCTGGCGCTTTCGGGACTGATCAATGGCGGTTTCAAGCTTGGGCGCGGTGGCCATGGTAATCCAAGCTTTGTCTTGCGGAAATAAGCTTAGATTCGGCAAGAGGAAGCGAAGAGGAAGCTTTGGACGAGATCTGGTGGTGATTGGCGGTGGAAAAATCCTCTGACGCGGTGGTTCGGTGTGGTGCGGTGAAGGCAAGGGCGGCTAGGGTTCAAGGAAGGTTTGATAATGAAGAAGAAGAAGAAAGAGTTGGTTTTTATACCAACCCAAGATCAAGATCCGACCGCAAATCCTACCTAGTCCAAAGTTGACCCGATCCGCGAGCCCAATCCGGCTTTGGGTATATTTCCTTGGGTTTTCTTTTTTTTTTTTTTTTCCTTTTTGTTGCACTTGGGCCTCACTTTGGATTTAAGTCATTAACTTTATATTTGGGCTTAGTCTAGTTTACATTAGTTTAATTTAAGGTTTAGTCTAATTTTAATTAGTTCTAGTAATTTAGCTTAATAAATTGGTAGTTTAATTTCATATTTTAGTTTAGTTTAATTGTCAATAGATTAATAAAAATTCAATAAAAAATGTAAAGGATACTTAAGCATGTGCATCATATTTATTTCTTCTATAATTGCTGCAAGTAAAATTTGTCATGTAGCTTCAAGAAAAATGATCCCGTGATGGGAAAGGAGGACGACTCATTCATGCGTGTCTGAGTTTGTTCGCCTTCTCCCGGAGGCTTGGAAATTTCCAGAGGTCGTTTACCATTTATTGGGAGGCGGCTGAAGGGGTTCCTCGTATAATTGGTGGGTAATTAAAATCCAATTAGAATTTCATGCATCATGTGCATCCATGCATTTAAGAGTCTAGTGTATCAATAAAATAAGAATTATTAAGGAAAATCTAAGAAATGAAAAGAAAGAAAACGGGGTCAGTTAGAAAATTGAAAAGGGTTATCAGAGTGATTAAGTTCCAACAAGTAAAAGGGGCAATCAGCAATTAAGTTCAATAAGAAAAAGTAATCAGTGATTAAGTTCAATAAGAAAGATGCAATCAGTAAAAGGTATAATGGCAATCAGTAAAGAGTAAAGTGATAATCAGTAAAGAGTAATAGTAATCAGTAAGTCAGTAATTAAGTAAAAGGAGATTAATCAGAGTCAAAGTAACAGTAATCAGTAAATCAGTAATTAAGTAAAAAGAGATTAATCAGAGTCAAGGTAATAGTAATCAGTAAATCGATAATTAAGAGTTAAAATGATCAGTAATTAAGAGTTGAGTGGTTAATTAGTAAATTGATGATAAAAAAGGGAGTAAAATTAGTAATCAGTAATTAAGAAAGGAAACAAAAGGGACTAATAAGTAAGTTAAGAAGAAATTGATAATTAAAGTGGTAATTGAGATTCAAAGTAAGGGAGTAGAAGAATAGCGTGCAATCAGTAAAAAGTAAAAGGGTATCTGAAAGGGTAAAATGGTAATTAGTAAAGAGTAAAATAGTAATCAGTAAAAAGTAAGAAGGTAATCAACAAGAGTAAAATAGTAGTCAGTAAAAAGTCAATACTAATCAGTAAGAGTAAAAAAGTAATAAGTAAGAAGTAAAAGGAAATCAGTAAGAGTAAAAAGGTAATCAGTAAGAGTAAAAAGCTAATCCGCAAGAAGTAAAAAGGTAATCAGTAAAAAGCAAAAGGCAATCAGTAAAAAGTAAAGAGTAATCAGTAAAAGAAGAATGGTAAAAGTAAAGAGTAATCAGTAAAAGAAGAATGGCAAAAGTAAAGAGTAACAGTAAAGGAAGAATGGTAAAGAAAAGGTAATCAGTAAAGAGTAAAATAGTAATCAGTAAAAAGTAAGAAGGTAATCAGTAAAAGAGTAAAATAGTAAAAAAGTAATCAGTAAAAGGTAAAATAGTAATCAGTAAGAGCAAAATGGTTATTAGTAAGAGTAAAATAGTAATCTGTAAAGAGTAAAAGGTGATCAGTAATTCAGAGAGTAAAATGGTGGTTAGTGTAAGAAAAAAAGTAAAAAGTGGTAATCAATAAAAGAAAGTAAGAAAAGAGTGATTGGTAAAAAGAGTAAAAATGATAAAAGTAGCAAAAGTAATTAAAAGTGCTAATCAGTAAGAAGAGGATAATTAATAAATATGGCTATTAATAAAAAGAAGAATCTGTTAAGTTAGTAATTTAGTTAGTATAAAAGAGTCAAATGGCATGAATATTAAAGATAGAAAACAACCAAATATGAAAACCCATGGTTAAGTCCAGACTAGTCAGTGCCGTCTTTTGACGGGCGTCATGGGGGTGCTAATCCTTCCTCACACGTACCCGACTCCCGAACCCTTAGGACTCTGGTTAGTAGACCGTTTATTAGGTTTAGTGTTACCTTCGCCAAGTTAGGGTTAACATTAGGCCTAATAATCTGATAGGTGGCTAATCGCACCTAGGTTAAAAAAGATTAGTGGCGACTCCCCTTAGTTTTTTAGTATCTTTTAAGTCGTTAAACGGTAGGATTCGGTACCCCCCGGACCTGGACGTTGAGATAGTCATGGGAGTTAATAAGGGTTTTGCATCGTCGGGTCTCTTTGCCTTGGATGTTGGCAGGAGACTGCAATGAAATATGCTATTTAAATGAGAAAGAAGGGGGGTGATGAGGTCTGCAAGGCAAATAGAAGCTTTTAGGTCGGTGATTGAAGATTTTTGCTTGTAGGAGTTACCTGTGCTTGGTCCTAGGATGACTTGGTCAAGAAGAATTAATGGGGAAATTGTCTTCGAGAGATTGGATAGGTGCCTGGTTAACGAGCCGTGGTGGCAAAGATTTAATCACTCCATTGAGAAGCACCTAATTTCAACAGAATCGGACCATTTACCATTGTTGGTTTCGAGTTTGGAGCAGCAGCCGGCTACTCTCCATTCTCCTGCTTTTCGGTTTGAGAGTATGTGGCTATCTCATTAGTCTTTTGATTTGTTGGTTGCTGAATCGTAGAAAGAGACTGCGGGTTGGGATATTCAGAAGAAAATTGAGCATTGTGGGCGGGCTTTGAGTCTTTGGAATAAACAAGTATTTGGCAGTGTTAAATATCGTTTAGCCAGGAAAAAGAAAGAGTATGAGAGGGTCTTTTCCAAAGGGATCTTGAAAGTTTATACAGGCAAGAATAGTTGATGTGGAGACAGCGATCAAAAGGCTTTGTGGCTCAAGGAAGGTGACAGAAACACCCGATATTTTTATGCAGTGGCATCAATGCGTCGGTAGAGGAGAGGGATTGTTGGCATCCGTAATGAAGAAGACCAGTGGGCGTCGGGTCCTGTGGTAGTAGAGAATGTAATTTCTAATTATTTTAAAAGCATATTTACTTCTACAAAACCTAACGCTGATCAAATTGGGAAGGTTTTAGAATGTATGGATGTTCTGGTCAATGAAGAGATGAGAGTTGCTATGGATGCCGATTATACATCAGCGGATATCAAGGAGGCAGCCTTTCAAATGCAGGGTGATAAAGCCCCGGGTCCTGACGGGATGACTCCATTGTTTTTTCAAAAGTGCTGGCAGCATGTTGGAGATGATGTGGTAGCTACAGCTTTGGCCTTTTTAAATGAGGGTAAACCACTTCCTGATATCAATCATACTAATATTGTTTTAATTCACAAAATTAATTCTCTTGAAACTGCTAAGGAATTCCGCCCAATAAGCTTATGCAATGTGGTATTTAAGATTGTTTCAAAGGCTATAGCTAATAGATTAAAGGTGTTTTTGCCGTCTATTATTGGTGAGAATCAAAGTGCTTTTATTCTGGAACGTATGATTTTTGATAATGCCATAATTGTTTTTGAGACGGTACATTATATGAGTAATAAAAGAACTGGTAAAAATGCTCATATGGCACTAAAGTTGGATTTAAGCAAGACCTATGATCGCGTTGAATGGGACTTTTTGGAGGCTTGTATGTGTAGTTAGGGATTCTCTGAGAAATGGGTTTCACGGGTTATGGCTTGTACTCATACTGTGTCATATTCAATAAATGTGAATGTGAAACAATGTGATACTTTTATTCCGGAGCGGGGCATAAGGTAAGGGGATCCGCTATCTCCTTACTTATTCATCCTCTGTATGAAAGCTCTATCCAAAATGTTCGATTGCGCTGATAGCCAGGGTACTATTAGGGGAGTTTCAGTATCAAGGTCAACTCCTCGTGTATCCCATCTTTTCTTTGCCGATGATAGCATTTTGTTTTTACGAGCTAAAGAATTAGACTACGAGGCGGTTTTGACTGTTTTGAGGGATTTTGAAGCAGCTTCTGGCCAACATATCAATATTGTTAAATCATCAATTTTGTTCAGTGCCAATACAGCTCCTAGATTGCAACCAGATATTATGAATTTATTGGGTGTTCATAAAATTCTGGATAAGGATAGGTATTTAGGGTTACCTATTATGTTTGGACGATCGAAGACCAGGGAATTTAGTTATATTAGAGATCGTTTGCAGCAATGTGTAAATCGATAGAGTAATAAATTTTTCTCTATAGTAGGAAAAGCGGTGATGGTACAATCAGTTGCACAAGCTATCCCAGTTTATCTTATGAGTATCTTCCGGTTTCTGAAGGCTTTTATCCAAGAGCTGAATGGGGTGATAGCTAAGTTTTGGTGGGGGTCCACAGATAATAAGAGACGGATTCATTAGAAGAGTTGGGATGCTTTGTGTGTTTCGAAGGCAAATGGAGGTCTCGGCTTTAGAGACTTTGAGGCCTTTAATTTGTCTTTGTTGGCAAAGCAGTGTTGGCGACTGGTTAATAATCCAATTTCTCTTTGTTTCCGTATTTTGAGAGCCAAATATTTCCCAACTGTCCATTTTCTTACGACACCTCTTGGATATAATCCGTTTTTCCTGTGGCGTAGCCTTATAGCAGGAAGGGAGATCTTGATTAATGGGTCTCGATGGAGGGTGGGGGTGGGGAATCTAGATGTTTGGCAGGATCGATGGTTGAATAATCCACCTCTTTATAAGCCTCGGCCTCATAATGGAACTGTACAAACTTCTTTGAAAGTGGCATAATTGATGGACTTTGAAAATCGTACTTGGCGAGAAGATAAGCTGCTTGAGTTGTTTTGCGAGGAGGATATTATATGTATAATGTGTTTACCAGTTCCACAGGCTCCAACCAGAGATTGTTTGATATGGAATGAGTCTGTGCTTGGTGAGTTTTCTGTTCGATCAGCTTATTATGTTGCTCGCAAGTATCTTGGTAAGGAAGATGTTTGCTCTCCTGAGAATAGAGATCCAGTTTGAAAGCTTATATGGGATTCTTCTGTACTGCCCAAATTGAAGTTTTTTCTTTGGCGTGTTCTGTGGAATATTTTGCCACTGAAACCATCCTTAATTCAGAGGGGTTTGGACAGTGATGATATATGTGATACTTGTGGAGGAAATTAAACTGATGATCTTCACATTTTTTCACATGTCCTTTTAGTTAACGGGTCTGGGAAACTGCTGCTTTTTGGGCCGAGGCCTGTTTGTCTAATTGGGATGGAGAGAGTGATTTTTGGTCTTACTTCATTACTAAGGCTGCTCGTGTGGGGAGTATCGATAGAACCATTTGTACTCTATGGCTTATTTGGAAAAACAGGAACTCTATTGTGTTTATAATGGCTCATGTCGTTTGCCAAGTGCATTGGTAATGGCTGCTGCTAAGTTTGGAGCGGCAGTGGCTCGACTCAACATCTCAGACAGTAGCATCAAGTTGTCTTCCTCGAGGGAACCTGAAATGGAGTCCTCCCGCACAAGGTATGGTTAAGGTGACGCATCTTTTTCCTCTCATGAGGGAGTTTCAGGACTTGGTGTGGTGATTCGTAATGCAGATGGGGAAATCCTTGTAAACGCGTCACGAGTTTTGCCTTTTGTTTCTAATGCCATGTATGCGGAGGTACATGCATTGCTTTTTGCTTTTGAGGTAGCTTTAGAAGTGGATGTTCAGAGTTGCATTTTTTAGAGTGATTTCTTGAGTACTATCAAGGAAATTAATAGTAGTAAACATTGTTGGTGGGAAAGAGGTGATCTCATTTATGAAATTGGGGAGTTGGCTCTGCTGTTTGATGAGTGTTCTTTCACTCATATCAAGAGGGAAGCCAATGTTTTAACACATCGATTAGCTAGTTTAAAAGCTGATCAGGTGTGACATGGGTCTTTGCCACCTGATGTTTGTAATCCTGATTTCTCTCATCAATAAATTAGATTTCATTTTGGCTCAAAAAGGTCCCTCCTTGGCCAATATCCAGTAACCTTCCATCAATTTAATCACCAAAACACATCTCCCACTCTTGAACCATGACACCATCACTTCCACCAAAAGCCTCTCTTCTTCCATCAACAAAACTCTTCATCCAGCTTTTTGAAACACAACTGGGAATCACCTACCCAACAATGAACATGGAAAACAGCCCTGAACTACGATGTGATCCAAATCTTAAACTGGTGGTCAGCCTTATCATTGTTTTAAACGAAGGTTATGACATCAACATGATGTCTCGTAGTGAATTATTGGAAAGATGGCTTCGTTTTGGACGAGAAGAAGTACCGTAAGGAGATGGTTCGTGACAGGCGATTTGTAAAACGACTCTATAAAAGGGGAATAGTAAATAAATTCCCCCTTTCTTGCCCTCCAAACAATCAAACAATCGATGTTGTCTCAGGTATTACAAACATCACTCTCCAAGGAGCCAATGACGAACTGGTGTTTGTAAGGACACCGCCAATTTTACAAGGATCAATCTCTGCGAAGTTCCATGTCGACAGAAACAACCATTTCTCAACAAACCACAAAATTCAATTACTTCTACCTAACATAACCAACCTGCCTCTGGACAATTTTGAAGAGATTGATTGCTAGGGACCCTACATTCTAAATCCTCGGATCAGACCCATTCCCATAGGCATTCTAATCCTTAATGCAAGGGGAGCACTTAACCCAAATTTCATCAAGAGGTTCGAGGAGACTACCTTTGAGTTCATTCCCGACCTGGTCATCATAACATAAACAAGATCATCTGTTGCTGACAACAATCCTAGAATGGGATCAATGATTTATGATTCGTCTTTCATGGTTGATCCCGCACTTTTCTTTGGGGGTGTTTGGTTACTTTGGAATAGTTATCGATTCAATTTTCAAAACACAAGAAAGACAAAGTTATCCTTTTTCACTGAGTTTGCCCTCTTGAATAGCCAAGGCTAATTACTTACTAACACTTGCAGTGTAATATGGTACATTATTGAAATCATGTAACATCAACATGTTTTCTAATGTCTAATGTTTTCACTCCTCATCAAATAGAACTATCAGATTGATCAGAGCTTTAACTGGATTCGGTTCTGGTTGGCCCCTTTATACATGCATTTGTAGCTCTATTTTGATCCCATTGGGGTTTATATTTGATATAAATATCATTTTGTAGCTCTAAGTGTAATGGGGTTTATATTTGATATAATTTTTTCTTTCAATAAACATTAAGTTGGATTTGTTTTCCTTCCATAATTGTTATGGGAAGATATCTGCGCACTCTTCTATATTAACTGATTTTTTCTTTGTCAGCGATATTTTCTGTTATTTGAAGTTCCTTTTTCTATTGGATGATTAGTATATTTGTTGTCTTTTCAAAAGTTCTAAAAGTTAACAATGAGGATGCCTTATTTGTAGATTTGAAGGAGTATCTTGAAAATTGTCCAAGCAAAGCACAAAATACGTCCATCAAACACTGTTCCCATTGGACTGTTGGAACATGTTGGAAAAGGTTTTATTCCAAACCTTATTTCCAATGTAAGAGCAGTCCCTCGAGCATCCCATAACTGCAAGCACTATGTTGCTGATATTTGGAATAGACGCTTAGTTATTCCAAACCTTATTTCCAATGTAAGAACAGTCCCTTGAGCATCCCATAACTGCAACAACTGTGCTGCTGATATAGAAATAGAAGTTTAGTTAGCTCAAGCTAGATTTTGTTTAGGTGCCAGTTACATGTTTTCCATATTAGAAGATTGGTTTCTCAACTTTGTCAAGAATGAGATGTTTCACTTTCCCTCTCCAATGGGTTTTAACGATTTGGGCAGATTGTTTTGAGTCTGAATTAAGTCCTGATTATAATCATTTAGGATCTTTGCTTGCAGTTAGCCAAATTCTTTTAGTTGTAAATTAGTTTTCCCGATATATACATTTGACAGAGTAAATATCGTTATCCAACCAAAAATCTATCAACTACTTGATTTTATGCTCTTTTTCTTTGTATTGCACCACATCTTTCCTTACACTAAGCAAGAGATGTGTCAGTTTCTTTCTTTTCATATTAGAATTGCAGAGATATGAAAAACTTCATCACTGTTTTGCTACCAACTCCATTTACCCCTTCCATTCCCTTTGCATATGCTTTCCATACCACTGTGCATACCATTCCTCCTCACAGGTGCCATATCGTAATCTTGCCTATAAAATCTCTTCTCTTCTTTCATTCAAGGGTGTATCTTTCATGATTCGTTCATCATTCTCGAGTTTCACCCACAATCTAAGATCAATGTCACATCACTCCATACTCATTCTATAATACCATAGCAACTTTACCGTAAAGAAATGGTGTGACTTCATTTTGATAAGACTTAATACTGTCGGTTATCAATTCAAACAATACAAACTGATCCTTGGATGTGACTTTTCAATTTCAATACTAACTTTAACCAAGAAACATCTCAACTTAAATCCACCTTTCTCTATTTAACCCAAACCTCAAATCAACCATACTTGCAAAATAACCATTGTTTTATCCTCTTCACTTCCGCTATTAGTTTCCCCCAATTCAATTCTCATCTTTGTTTGCGAAATTGTTAACCAACACAATGCCCACCGGCGTTTCTCCGGTTAGTCCATTTTCATCCAGCAATCATTTCTTCTAATATTATCTCATATGCAAAAAATCAAACATCACTATCATTCTAAACATTTCACTCTACATTGTATTGTTTTAATATCATTTATTTATACTTGCATGTAATGAGGCAATTGTACTGTTTATACTTATGCTTTACTTATATTCGTAACAATTTATATTCATAGTAATCATAATTCAAATTCTAATGATTGTTAATTATGCTTCTTCATTTATATTCATGATATTCATGATTGAAATTCTAATGATTGTTAGTTTTTTGCAGTTTCCTCCAAAAAATAGACTCTCTAAAATCATGTATGGCGTCGTCAAATTAATAGAAAACCAGTTCCAAATCTCCTACCCATGCACCTACTTAGCAGCCAGCCCTCAGTTCCATCAAGACCCATCCTTGATCAACATTATACATCTCACACTTAAGGTTGTACAAGACTATACATCTTGTGGAAAATATGGGAGCACTCTCCTCATGCTTTGGCTTGGTCTCCTTAGAAGTGTCAATGTGGATTCCATTAATTTGCCATCTTTGATGAACAATCATTCAATAAAAGAAAAACTATATGCCACAGGGTTGACGAATTGCTCACACACCCCCCCCCCCCAATTACCCCTCCAACAACCTCCACTACACCAAAATCTGGTTTCTGCGGCGTTTTTAACCAAATGCCGCTAATATACCAATGCAGTTGAATCTATGACGTTTATATACAAAACCACCAACATAAGGTGGCGTTTGTAAACAAAACGCCAAGGAATTGATGGGAAATTATTTCCGGGAAAAATTGGAGCCAAAAATTTCATTTTTCCCACTGTATTTTTCGCGCAAAAATAAAATTGAAATTTGGTAGTGGCGTTTTTTGTTAAAAAACGCCATGGCTATTTTAAAGCGGTACGCTGTCGTTTGGACCAGAATTAGACTTTTGCCTAATAAACCCAAATCCTCCCGTTGCGAAAATCCCATTTTTCCTACTTCTTCATCATGTTTTTCCCTTCTGAAACCTAATTCTCATTATTTCTCTCTCTCCTCGTTGCGAAATTTGAAATCCCAAATCACTACCTTATTAAATTTTGATAATTACCTATAAAATTGTGATAAACTCCATAAGAAACTTTGATAACCTAACTATGAAATTTTAATAAACTTTGCTATGAATTTTGTAACCTTCCTATGATTTTTGATAATTTCTCTGTGAGATTTTGTTAATCTCCCTATAATTTCGACAATCTCTCTTTATAAAATTATGTATTATTATTAGGTTGAACCTCTCTATTTAGTACTACATAAATCATTCATATTAAGCTCTTCCATTCGCAGATCGAGCTCGTCTGTTGAGTCGTACAAACATATATAATTAATATTGAACTCCTTCCTTTAATAGTATATACATATACATATTCGAATTGAGCTCCTCCACTCGGTAGTATATAGAGCACGTTATCACACTGAGTTCCTCCATTTAGTATTGCTCCACATAGCATATTATCAATTTAAGTTCCGTTCATTCAAAATATTACTCCAAATGGAACATTATCAGTTTGAGTGCTCTCATATTCACCAATTGTTTATTTGAGCTCTTTCGTTCGGTTTCCTCCACGAAGTACATTAATTATCAGCTTGAGTTCTCATATCCACCATCATTCCTAGAGCACACTCTCCTACTTAATCCTCAAAAATTGAGCACTCCCCTTTTCGGCATTCATGGGATATCTCACAGAGCACCATACAGTTCGACAGAAGGGCTCATTACCAAATCGAGCATTCTACGACTCAACAATCTCCAATTTCCTTATGTGTTGAATTCTTGATGTGCAAATTTTGAGTATCTATCTATGACAAATCAAACTTCTTGATGATTTTTCACATGCTTTCAAGATAATAGGCAATGCTCTGTAATGTGCAAGTAATTTGTGTCTGCACTGAGTTTCAATGCATTCTCTTATAATCCTCAGACATTGCATCATAATAGTCATTCCATAGTTTCCTCACATCTTACAGTTCACAATGCACTAATAAAGTCGCGAATAGCCTTCTTAGTTCATTAGGCATTTGAAACGCTTCCCCTTCCATCATGCACTCCGATATACTCTGAATTATCTCAAAATTTATTTACTGTGAGTAATTGGGCTTTTGACGCAGTGATCCAATAAATTTTAAGTCAAATTTTCAGCTTTTGAATAGATTATTACCGGTAAATTGACAATTGATTTAAGCAAGCATGACCTGAACAATTTATTCATGTAGTTGAGGTAAAAATTCCTCAAAACCATACACAAGGTTTTGTTTGGTTAAAAGGAAAAGGTAAATAAATGCTAAAAGCTCAAGTGGAATAAATAGCCGGTAAAATGCTCAATTTGGAGCCAAACGTTTGCCGTGATGCTCAATTTGGGGTCAAACGTTTCAATTTGAACTAAAAAGGGCCAAACATTTTCGGACCTGCTCAATGTGAGACTTTTTTGGACGGAATTTAGGCAGTGTAATACACGCGCGTTTGTTGCGATTTGGACATGAAATTTGTAAATTTTAAGATTTAAAAAGATTAATTAATATATATAATTTAAAAATAATAATTTTTATTTTATTTAAATAATAATTTATTATTTATTTAATCCCTTCCCTTATCTTCTTCCTCTCACTATCCAAACCCTAACACCCTTACCAGTGCCGCCGCTTGCCCCCTTTGCTTCCATAGCCACCATCAGCTCCAAAATCGCCTTGTATGTTGAACTGAAACTGCTCTCTCTCTCTCAGCTAACCACGCCACCTCACTCAACTCTCTAACTCACTCATTTCCGTTCTTCTCTTCCCTTGTATTATTCACCCCTGATCCGACACGAAAACAGAAAGAGCAGCGTGCGACTTAGCGAAAAGCGAAAATGGAAGCGTGCGACATGAAACGAATAGGTGAGTGCTGTAGTAACTGTGACTCAGCAGCGGCCGAGACCAAGCCAAAAGCAGAAGCTTTCTATCTCTGACAGCTGAAAAAATCAACGCCCTCCAACAAGTACTTCTCTCTTTTCTAGCAGTGGGAGAAAGGAAGCCATTGTTGAAGAAGAAGAAATGATCTTTTAAAGTAAAGAAGAGAAATTGGGCACTGAGCTTTGATTTGATTTTGTATGTCGAAGAAGAAAATGGCAGAAGATTTATGACCATGGAAGTTGGAGGTCACTTCCAAAGCTTACAGGCTTAAACAGGTGGTAAAAGTTGCAGACTTAGATGGACTAATCATCTAAGGTCTGATATCAAGAGAGGAAAATTCATTGCAGAAGAAGAGAGAGTTATCGTTAACCTTCATTCAGTTCTTGGAAACAAGTATATATATGTTTTCCCTCTCAGTAATTTTCTCAAATAGTTAACGTACACAAACGATAAACAGGCTTCTAACATGTTTGGATTCCCACTCATCTTCCAGGAAGAACAGATAATGAAATCAAGAACTTCTGGAACACCCATATTCGGAAAAAGCTCCTTAACATGGGAATTGATCCTCACACTCATAAGCCAAGAACCGATCTCGATCATCTCATAAATATTCCCCAGTTGCTTTGTGCTGCACAATTAGGGCAACTTGATGAACCCTTGGACGCTAATGCTTTCAAACAAACTCCAGGCCGATGCCGCTCAGCTTGCCAAAGCTCAACTTTTGCAAAACCAACACGAACAAGCTTCCAAACGTTGATGCCATTTCTGGGTTCTTGGGGTTTCGATTTGGGTTTTGGGTTTTGATTTTAGGTTTCAATTTTGGGTTTCTGGAAGAAGAGATTGGGAGGATAACTTAAATTTTAATTTAAGTAAATTCCTTTTTTTTTTACATATTTACAAAAATCCATGTCAGACTCATTGAAGAAGCCATGTAGGAGACTTAACGGCCACGTAGGGTAATTAACGGCGCGTGTATTGCACATGTGATTTTCCATCCAAAAAAGCCTCACATTGAGTAGGACCGAAAACGTTTGGCTCCTTTTTGTTCAAATTGAAAGGTTTGGCCCCAAATCGAGCATCGCGGCAAACGTTTGGTTC
Source organism: Corchorus capsularis (assembly GCA_001974805.1). NCBI lineage: Eukaryota > Viridiplantae > Streptophyta > Magnoliopsida > Malvales > Malvaceae > Corchorus > Corchorus capsularis. The sequence continues at coordinate 29,200 of AWWV01009000.1, forward strand.
CAAATTGAGCATTTTGCCTAAATAGCCACAGTTAAATTCTTTTATGATCATTTCAAAAAGCCTTTTATAGTAATATTGTTCTATGATGAAACTGTGGTGCCCTCTTTAGCAATATTGGTCATAAAATGAGTAATCATGCTGGTATAGGATCAGATGCATTAGAAGGAAGCAAGACCGTGGTGCCATCTTTAACAAGATTGCTGAAGAAATCTATGATGGTACGTACTATAGAAATTGAATTTTTCTAAATAAAATATTTTATAATGGCAAAATCTAGATGGTACAGTAGAAATTGAAATTTTATAAATAAGATTATTGTTGTAAAAATTATATTGAAATAATGCCAATTTAGAAATATATTTTTAAAAAAATGCAAAAAATCATATTTTAATAGTGGCATAATTAAAATATTTTTTAATAATGGCAATTTAGAAATATATTTGAAAAAAATGGTGCAATCGAAAAACATAAAGTTTACTATTATACGTACTTTTATATATAGTATAGATAGATATAGATATATTTCTAACGGTATAAAAAAATATATTTCTAAATTGATAAGAAAATGAAACATTAATATAAGACCTAATTTGCTCTATATTTTCTATGCGATTTTGTCTTATTTTGGTAGTCGTATGTGTCATTTTACCCCTATATTCCTCATATTTGCTATTTGATTCCATTTGGAGCTATGTTTTAGGAAGATGAAGATTTAGAGCCATTTTGGATCAATTTGGAGAAACTATTGATTTTTTCTCATTTCGGCTCAATAGTTAGACCCGGTTGAAACCCAAATTGCCAAGCCAGATATATTGCGGTCTATATCTAATATTATGAGGCCCAATTCGTTAATATGGAAACCTAAAGAAGGAGTTCAAGTCCAATCAGTAATTATGATGTAGTAATGATTCAGCCTGATGCAACATTGTTAAATCCTATTAAAAGGAGGACTTCACAAAAGCAATTTTGGAATAAAATTCATAACTTTTCATCTAAAACTCAGAAAAATGCAAATGAGGTACCATTGGAAAAAGGATTCCAAGATCTACAGCTTTTATGTTTAGTTCGAGACCAATTCTGCCGTTCCAGTGGATGATTTTGCCCTTGAAATTTCTGCACATAATTGATCTTCTCCTAAACCGAATTGGAGAATGTTTTGGATGAAAATTTAGATGCTAAAGATTATGTGGAGCATTTCTATTGGTCACGTTGGATCCTATTAATGAGGATAATCGAAATTTCCATTATTTTAATGATGGGATAATTAAAATATTTTTTTGATAATGGCAATTTAGAAATATATATATTTGAAAAAAAAAAAGGGTATAATCGGAAAACATAAAGTTTCCTCTTATTCGTATTTTTATATATAGTATATATATATATATATATATATATGAACATAGAAAAGTAAAGTAAAAAGAAACTAAATTCTTAACACTCCTTTACCTGCTTGATTTTCCTCCAAAAGAGAGGTAATCGTGCCAGGGGGTTCTTTAAAAAAAATGACTCCATTTGGTATCGAGTTCGCCAAGTCTTCCAAGTGATCAGCACAACAGTTTCCCTCCCAACAAATGTGCCCAATATCCACAATCCAATCACCGTTAATGAGTTCCAAAAAATCCTTGATTAGGGTGTAGCAAGGATGAGAGGCTATCACTGCATTGCGTAAGAACTGAACTACTACTTGAGCATCCAACTCAATAATTAGAAATTGCATACCACAATCTCTGGTCATCAGAATACCTTGTCAAATACGCCAAAGCTCGGAATCTAAACTGCATGTACTACCAATGTTCAATAAGAAACCAATCACACGTCTCCCTTCCGAGTCACGAATCAGGCCTCTAGCTAAAGCATGTCCAATGCCCATCCTCAAATCAACGAGAGCCATTTGAATTTAAAATGAAAGTACCACTAGGTGGGGGTTGTCGAAACGTTCAGGTCTGGGGAACCCTGCAGAAACGACTTTGGAAAAGAGGAGTCGCCACTAATCCTTTTTCTATGGTGTGATTAGCCACCTAATGACCTCCTAAGCCTAGTTAAATCCAAAGCTCGGCATTGGACCCACTAAACTTAAAGTCCGATCTTCCACCCTAAATTTAGGTTCGGGAGTCTGTTACATTTGAGAAAGGATCAGCACCCCCAAATGTCCGTCAAATGACGATACCTCTAATCAAAATTAAGATCTAGTGGGTCTAAATAAAAACGGTTGCTTTTATCTTATTTTCGGATGAATGAATGCAAATGATGCATGAACTGGTGAATTTTAGTTTAATCAGTAAACATCAGTGTACTTGAAATTAACTCGAGACCCTTCCCACGCATTATGGGGGTATCTTGGGAATAATTCAATCTCGGAGCAAGGACCAAAAATTCGTACCCGAGCACATTTATTTGGGGCCCACCCGTCATTGTAAAACAACTACTGTTTACTGATTCTTACTTAGCTAACTCTCATGAATGACAATTAAAGTGCATGAAAGATTGATCTTATTTACATGCATTAACACAAGTCTACCCAAAGTCAACTCCATAAACCCTTCCCACGCATTATGGGGGTATTTATGGAATAAACCGGTCTAGAAGGATCTCCCAGAAATTCGTACCCAAGTACATTTATCCGAAAGGTCCTTCATCTCGGAAAAAGACGAGTGTTAATGCATTTTGAATGTAGCAAGGTGACATATAACATGTACGACATGAATGCATATGATTGAGCTCTACTTTGCTAATTATTAACTTATTACAAATCTCAAGGGCTTAATTAAGCTAAAAAAACTTAAATATCAAAATAACTTAAAAGAAATGAAAGCTTAAGGGTCAAATTAGACTGACTGGGGACACTTCTGCACATCAAGTAAAAGATTAGCAAAATTCAGGAAACATTGAACATAAATAATGCAAATCATAGACTCAATTGTGAAATCACATTATGAACCTAAAACAAGCTATTAAAAATAGAACCATTTTCTTGATTTAACTTACATAAAGATTAAGCCTTTAAATTTAACTTTTGATTCTTATACCAAGATCAATT
>AWWV01009001.1:0-40596 GCA_001974805.1 Corchorus capsularis
AATTAAAATTAGCCCATAATGATATAACACTCACTTATCGAGCTAATTTTAATTTAAAAAAATTCTGGCTTTAAATCCAAGATCTCATTTTTATAATTAAAATCAACACAAGAAGTAATCAGGAATCCATCTTTGAATCAATTATAGTCTAAAAATTAAAACTTTATACTAAAAGGCTTAATTTCTTTTAGAGCCAAATTAAATCCAAGAAATATTATCATAATCAAATTTTAATCATTATTTATTCATTTCATCATATTATGGCAAACAAAGATCATAACTTTGACATAGTGACTAACAACCTAAACTTCTTAAACAAAAAGGATCATTAAAAGCAACATATATTTAATCCACCATATTTCATCAACCAAAAAGATAAAACCCACTCTTTAATCATCAACCATTATCATAATATCATAAGCATATATGAATTGATCAAAACATACTTTATCCATCATAAAATTAACAACAAATTAAATGCATAAAGCAAATAGGCCTCAAATTGCATAAATTGGTAACATAAAGGAGTTAATTGAAAAGGAAAGGAAATTTACCTACTTTTAACGACCCGTTTTGTCCAAGGGAGCCCTTCTATCCGCGTCTCCTTCTTCCTCCTTATTTCCTTCTTCTTCGATGCTCAAAACAGAGAACCCTAACTCTGCAAATTCGAAACCCGCGCTGCCCTTATTCCTCTTCTCCAATAGCGCCGCCCGACAATCAATCACCCAAAGCCCTCCTAGATTTTGCTTTTCCTCCCATTCCCTTCCTTCTTGAGCCTAAACCCTTACAATCTTATTATACTCGAACCAACACCTCTCGAATCACCATTTCAATATGATTCAACAGTGAAACCAACCCAAGACTCTGTTGATTCAACCCCCGACCTTCATGCTTTTAATCTACCCAGCTAATTTCAACAAAACTACCTAATTCTAAAAAAGCCCCAAAGTTTTCGAATGAAACCCTAGATTTTTTGTTTGAAATTTTGAGAGAAAATATGGGACTTGGAAGAGAGCCTGAAGAAACAACTCGTGAAAATCGTGTTTGTGTAGAATGAAGAGTGAGGGAGTCGATTGAATCAATCTCTGTGTTCATCAAAAAAAGTGGAATGGGACTCATGATCGAAGAGAGGGCCTGAAGAGAGAGAGGATCAGCATGAGTTTGTAGAGAGAGAGAGAATGAGTGACTGTGTTCAGTCCAAAGTGATCAGAGAGGATTTCTTTTTTTGTATCTATATTCCTCTCGAATCTTTTCCTCTTTTTTCGTTAACCGATTCCTTCCCCTTGCCTTTCCATTGTAACAACTTTTGTTTTTTTGTGAGCAGGTAAAGGAAATGGATGAGGATGACGCCTGATGAGCTGGCGAGGCTGAGCTAGCCTAGTGAGTCATCAAGAAAGAGCTACATTTCTTAATTCCCTCTCTTGTAACTATCTTTGAATTGAATTCTCCGCAATTGGGAATTGGTTGACTTCTTTACTGTTAACTATGTCTGCTTGCTTTGTCATTTCAATGCATTTTGAACTGATCTGAATGGCCTTGGTGGATATTGGTTTTAACCCTTTAATCTGATGAATGGAATCTGCTAGATTGATGACTATTTTGCACTTGTTTTGACCTTACCTGACTCATTTTCTTACTGATCTCATTGTAACCATCTTGATGCACATTGCCTTCCACATACTCAACCTCTACCCGATTAATTTCTACCTTGTACCTCTGTCTAATATCGCCATGAAGTGCATTGTATGATGAGTGCAACCCATTTCTATTATGATTGTAAAAGAATAATGTGGTGTTTGACTTGCTCCTAAATCATTGTGTTTCCTGCTTTGAACCTTGATGCCTTCAACTTGTAACAATTCCCATCCCTGAGTATTCGTTCCAAACCTATTTCTGACTGCTGCAGGTCTTGCACCAAGATCGTGGGATTAGGATCTCTAACACTTGGTAGAAGCCTATATGAGCAAGTGATACAAGGTGCCTTGGGCCATCGTCCAATAGTGCAAACTGCATCCCTTAAAACATGGCGAAATGAGAAACAAAGCTCTCCCCTTTTTTTGTAATCAAGTTCCTCTGATTTCTTTTAGTATTTTTGTAAGTAGGAGGGAAAAAGGCAAATGTGAATACCTTATGAAGAAATGCAAATGAATAAAGAAAGCTCCCTTTTTTTTAATCTTCTAATTATTATTATTATTTTTATTATTATTATTATTATTATTTTGGTATTTTTGCAGTGGCATTATAGGTGACAATGCAATTAATTAATCAATTGAACTACATTGAACTTAAAATGCAAAAATGCTAAAACTACTAAATGAAACTATGCAAAAATGCCAAATGTGCATATTAATAATTTTTTGGTTTTTCAAATGCAATCTAGTTGACTAAAAGTGAATTCGCTAGTCTGAATTAAAAGATGGACTCAAAATGACCGAAATCTCCCTTGAATGCAAAAATGACCAAAATGCCCCTGAATGTGAAAATGACCAAAATGCCCTTAGGTGACCCTAATGCCAAATAAGAAATAAATTTATTTAAATTGGAGGATACAGGACAAAAATGGGTGTCTACAGCTGCCCCTCTTTGTGTGCTTTCTAATAATTGTGAAGTTTACAAAAAAGTAGTTTGTATACTTTCTAAGAGTTAGAAAGTGCGCAAAGACGTAGACACCCATTTTACCAAGCAGATAAAATAAGTCAAGAGTTGAAAACGAATTCCAAAATAAAAACCTGGGGTAGCCTCCGAAAATGAAATTTAAAGCAAATAGATCCTCGAATAGGATCCCGAAATCCACTGGTAAAACAACAATCCGATGCAAATTCTGAATAGACACCTTCGATCAAGGATTTTAAACTTAAACATGAATTTTTTATGAAGACCACCCTGGATCAATCGGAAACAACTGATGAAAAACCGCCCTGGGTCGACTGAATCGATCATTTTGACATAAACTTGGATAAACATGGAAACTACTGAAGAAAGACCACCCTGGGTCGACCGAATCGATCATTCCGACACAAACTTTGGATAAACTCAGAAACAACTGAAGAAAGACCGCCCTGGGTCGACTGAATCGATCATTCTGACATAAACTTGGAATAAACTTGAAAATAACTAAAGAAAGACCGCCCTAGGTCGATTGAATCGATCATTCTGACATAAACTGAAGAAAGACCGCCCTGGGTCAACCAAGATAGACTAAAGAAAAACCACCCTCGATCATTCCGACATATACTGAAGAAAAACCACCCTGGGTCAACTGAATCGATCATTCTGACATAAACTTGGATAAACTTGAAAACAATTGAAGAAAGACCGCCCTGAGTCAACTAAATCGATCATTCTTACATAAACTTGGATAAACATGGAAACTACTGAAGAAAGACCACCCTGGGTCGACCGAATCGTTCCTTCCGACACAAACTTTGGATAAACTTGGAAACAATTGAAGAAAGACCGCCCTGGGTCAACTGAATCGATCATTCTGACATAAACTTGGAATAAACTTGAAAACAACTGAAGAAAGACCGCCCTGGGTCAACCGAAATGAATTGTAAAAAAAAACAACCCTGGGTCAACTTAATCGATCATTCTGAAATAAAACCTAAGAAAGACCACCCTGGGTAAACTGAAATAAGCTGAAGAAAGACCGCCCTGAGTCGACTGAAATAAACTCAAGAAAAATCGCCCTGGATTAATTGAAATTATCTGAAGAAAGATCGCCCTGAATTAATTAACTGAAGAAAGATCGCATTGGATCAATAAACATTAACTGAAAAATGACCGTTTTGGATTAATTGACATTCACTCGGTTGTCAAAAGGCCAACTTAAATTTGTGAAGATTAGCTAAATGACTTGCCCCGAGCCCCCTGAAGATTCTCTTGAATTTTTGCGTTTGATTGAGAGACCTACCCTGAGTCAATTGGCAATCAACTTGAGCATCTGAAAATTTCTTTGAACAATTTGTTCTTGTGATGAATTCTGATTGTTGGAATCTTCCCTAGAAAAACATGTTCTAGAAATATGTTTTAATGCCGATTAAAATGCATCATGACCTAATGCCAATGCATGGTAATGCAAAATGCATGATATGAATTCTCTTTTATTCGTGGTTCATGGCTCCGCATGGTCCCTAACTGTATTCCATCAAATCCTTCCTCTTAGCAACTGCCATCCCTCTAAATCATTGCTTGTTAGACTATCTGCTCTGTGTAGGCCTTACTCTGACTCCTTTTCTTCCAATCTTGCCCTGGTTTGTCCTTCTTTGCACGCCTTATGCCCCATTTTCTTTCTGAATAGTATCTGCTCTAACTTTTGGTTTTCATGCCCCCAAAAGACCGTTTACTTCTTCCAATCCCTATTCTTGAATGTTTTGTGAATAGTTCTATGCATGTTCGCCCTTTTATGATCAGTGATGAAATACAAGTATTCAAAAGCAATTATTACTAAGAAGCATATGTTTTTCGTCTAGAATATATTTAAATAATTGATATAAGAAAGGTAGCGCCTCATGACAATGAATACTCTGACGACGATTTGTTGACATGCCAAAGGATTCTCAAAAACAAGATTTTTGCTATTCCTGACTCAGTCTGGACCAGACCCTTACCCTTTCGACCTTAAGAGACGTTCTTGAAGTATATTCTCTACTGGTTGTACTTTTCCAATCTGAGTTGTTCTTTGCAGGTTATCAATTTGAACTTATTCCATTCATCTCATTCTTTTCAGGATCTTCTTTCAGTCCATTCTTTATCTCTTTTCCTTCATTATTGTTTCCTTATCAAAGCCTTGGGGAAGCTCCTAGAATTCCCATCCTTGCTCTAGACTGCCCTTATGGGTTTTCACCCTAGAGCTCCTTTTCTTCATCATTCATTTTTCTTTTTTCCTTCTTTTCTTTTTTCTTTTCTTTTCTTTCATCATTTTTCTTCCTTTTTGTTTTCTTGTTTTTTTTTACATGCACTTGAAAAACTACAAATTTATCCGAAAAAATCTTTTAGAAGTTTTGACCCAAAACAGTTTGCCAAAAAAAAAAGGACTATTATTTTTGTTGAGGAAAATTCTGCCCTCGAACGTCCTAACAAGATCAAAGATGGACTTTTATTAGGCACGTAATGTAGGCTTGGGTTCTGGGTTGCCAAAGAAAGGATATAACGGCTCAAAAATGTGTTTTAGGGTATTTGAATCAAGGATCATTCTTCCTTATATGAAGGATATTATCATTCCAATTGTCCTTTGCTTCATCTCATAACTTCACTCTTCCTTTCACTTTTATTTCCAATTTTTTCCTTTCACATTCAATTTTCACTTTTTCCTCTTTCTTTTCTTTTTTATTTCCTTCCTTTCTTCATCTGACTTTTGATTTGAATTTCTTGATGGAGTGGACTCAATGCCTTTTTCTAAACTCTACTCATTACTGTTGGGATGCCCCATTTGAACATTGAGTGCAAACACTTCCTCTCGAGGCTAATCCTTCTTCACCTTTGCCCCCCCAGTGTGGAGGGTGATCCTTGATTAGGGTGCATTAAAAGAAATTAATTAGGCTCAAAGGGGGACAACAATGAATATTTTTCTGCAAGTGAACGGAATATGAAAGAAGGCCATTTATCATTTCAAGATTGGACATCTTCATTGAAGAGCATTCCTCTCGAAGACGAGTTTGAAAATGCAACTTTGGAAAACCCTTTTATCAAAACCCTCTTGAAAACCATGATTCTTCTTGAAAAAACATTTTATCAAAACCTTTTGAAAACCACGATTCTTTTTGAAAACCATTTTATCAAAACCTTTTGAAAGCCATGACTATTTTTTGAAAACCATCGTTGCTCTTTCTCTTTTCCTTTCTTTTTTCTTTTTTCATTTTTTTTTCATTTTTCCACTTATCCCCTTTTTTCTGACCTCTTTCTTTTTTAGGCCAACTTTTTCTTTTTTCTTTTTTTTTTAGAATGAGAAATAACTTTGCCCCTTGGCTGGAGAGTCATGAGTGAAGAATCCGGAACATTTAAAACATATGAAGCTTCCTTAGTGTTCAAGCTCATCAATTTCTGCAGATTCCATGTGGAACAAATATGTTGTTGTCTCAAAAGGTCTGAGGTAGTGCCTGTTCCTCAGTGTCTTCATAGTCAGGTTCATTAGCATTTCTTTTTATCATTGAACCCTGGCTCGTCTGGAGTGTCTTTGCATTCATTGTCATTCAGCCTGAACAGTGGAAAATATGTATATATATATATGTATATATAAAAAAGCAAAAGAAACAACAAATGATAATAATGAATGAAGAGGAAATGAAAACCTATGTAAACTTATGTAAACTCCTGAAGTGCACTTTATTTTATTACTCATGATAAAAGGAAAACATGCATGTAAAAAGAAAGCCCAACATAGAACTGTTCACCAACACTCTTAGGCATAAGTGCCGGGATCAAAGTTATTATATCTCCATACTACTAAAGTAAAGCTGCATTCATATTTCACTCAACTATCTAACACATATCTTGGAACCAACTAGCTAATCCTAGGCATTCTTCTTCCTCTAGTAAGCTCTCAACTTCAGCACTGGCGACTGATCCCAGTGATTCCTCATGCATCTTCCTTACACCCCCATCATTTCCTCGCAAATCAACTTCTCCACTTGTCATTTGATTGACACATGTCACAACGGTCGAACTATTCCTCCCAGATTGTGTGCAAGAACTATATTCTTTCATTGAGGGAATTGGGATGACTGGCTTCTCCACACAAAACTCTATTTGATGCTCATCCATCAGTTTTTGCACTTTTTCTCTAAACTCTGGGCATTCACCTACTCCATGTACTATACCATGATATGGACATACTTTTTCCAACTCTCTGTCACCAAACTCTCCCATTTCAACCATTCCTGCCTTCACTAAAGCCTTAAAAACTGTACTAAGAGGAGTACTTATCTCAGAAATCTTCCGCCTGATAATCTCTCTAGTTCCAACCATGTTTGCTTGGGTTTCTGGCAAAGGATTAACTTGTGCCACATTGCCAAAATCTAGCTTTCCAGACCTCACTAATTCCTGTACAGCATACTTCAATCTCCGACAATTCTCCGTTGTATGCCCCTCGGTCCCGGAGTGATAATCACAATGTGCTTTAACATCATACCATACTGGTAGTGGAGGTTTCATGGGATTAGCATAAGGAAACCTTTGCAGCAAGTTTTGCTGGAGCAGCTGAGGTAGAAGATCAGTATAACTGTATGGAATTTGGTCAATAGGGACTTGCAAGTTTTACGGAATCTGCATTTCTTGGAGAGTAAACTGGAGCTTTTTACCGTGCTGGCTGTGAGAAACCTTGGATAGGATTAGATGGCCTTGGACGAAATGGTGCCCCTCCAACTGCATTGATATGTCCTGAGTGCTGATAATTGTAAGGATATGCCTGAGGTGGTGCATAGTACCCATAAACATGGTAAGAAAGTTGGGCCGGCATGGGTGGGCGATAGTAGTTGATTGTGCTCTGGCCATACTGAGGGTAATTGTACGTTGGAGGTGGATAATAAGGTGTATAAGGCTCTTGGTTGACATTACTGACTTCCTCTTTCTTCTTTCCAACAGATCCTTTGCTAGTCTCATCTAGAACCGTAATCTTCCCCGACTTAATACTATTATCCAACTTCTGTCCTATCACCACGATTTTTGCAAAGGGTTCACCTGACATGTTCAACAACTTGTCATAGAAGATTGATGTCTGAGTATCAATGAAAAGCCCAGAAATTTCTGACTCCTCTATCGTTGGCCTAACTTGAGCAGCCATATCCCTCCAACGTTGAGCAAACTCCGTGTAGCTCTCAGTGGGCTTCTTTTCCATGGCCTTCAGAGATTCTCTATTTGGGGCCAAGTCCATTAAATACTTATATTGGTCAAGGAAAGCCTTTGCAAGATCATCCCAGGAACGAATGTGATGCTTATCAAGCTGGTTGTACCACGTAGAGGCTGTGCCTGTCAAGCTATCCTGAAAGCAGTAGATCATTAGCTTTTCATTTTCTGCATAAGGTCCCATCTTCCTCGTATAGCTCTTCAAATGATTGTTTGGGTAGTTTTTGGTCCCATCAAATTTCTCAAACTCCGGGGCCTTGAATTTTGGAGGTATGACCAGGCCATCCACCAAGGACAGTTCTGCGGCATTGATGAGTCCGTAGTAGCTACTCGAACCTTCCAACCCGCGAAGCCTTTCCTCAATCAAACTCAGCGTGCGCTTGTTCTCATCTACTGAGTCGTCCTCTTTCCTTCCAATGACCCCCAACGGTTTCTCTTGACCTACGGCTAGTGTTCCTGAGGGGTAGTGCATCGGATTCTCATATGGGACATACGAACCCTCCCCTCGAGTATAGTAGGGTGCCGTGGGATAATAGACATACCCTAACGGCGTGTCATTGGCTGTATCGGCATGCATTTTGCCATTGTTTTTAGAGTTCTCGACTTTTTCATCAACATTAGTCGATTTTCCATCAGCCACTCCTTCTTTTGCCGGGGTTTCCCGAGCTGCCGTTAGTCTAGCCACTGCTTCCAACGCTTGTCTCAACTGTTCTTTCAGCTCATCCCTGTCTCGCTTCAATTCCTCAAATTCTTCGCTAAGCAGACCCGCCATTGCTCTAGCTTTTGACCGTGTAAAATACTGATGTTGGGCTATCTTGGGACCTTTAGAACGGAACCATGAATTAGAAACCCCCTTCCAAACTCCAATTATTGGAAATGATGTCATGATGCATGACAAATATACCATGTTAAGCATGAATGCAATACAATTTTGCCATAAGAAATGAAATGCACAAAACAAACTGGAATCTTCCATCAAAGTTTTATGAATCTCACATCCCACATCCGGATTTTAATTTTAATCAAAATAATTTGGCCTTTTAATTCAAAGCTTAGGTTCTCCAAATTAAAATTAGCCCATAATGATATAACACTCACTTATCGAGCTAATTTTAATTTTAAAAAAATTCTGGCTTTAAATCCAAGATCTCATTTTTATAATTAAAATCAACTCAAGAAGTAATCAGGAATCCATCTTTGAATCAATTATAGTCTAAAAATTAAAACTTTATACTAAAAGGCTTAATTTCTTTTAGAGCCAAATTAAATCCAAGAAATATTATCATAATCAAATTTAATCATTATTTATTCACTTCATCATATTATGGCAAATAAAGATCATAACTTTGACATAGTGACTAACAACCTAAATTCTTAAACAAAAAGGATCATTAAAAGCAACATATATTTAATCCACCATATTTCATCAACCAAAAAGATAAAACCCACTCTTTAATCATCAACCATTATCATAATATCATAAGCATATATGAATTGATCAAAACATACTTTATCCATCATAAAATTAACAACAAAATTAAATACATAAAGCAAATAGGCCTCAAATTGCATAAATTGGTAACATAAAGGAGTTAATTGAAAAGGAAAGGAAATTTACCTACTTAAAACGACCCGTTTTGTCAAAGGGAGCCCTTCTATCCGCGTCTCCTTCTTCCTCCTTATTTCCTTCTTCTTCGATGCTCAAAACAGAGAACCCTAACTCTGCAAATTCGAAACCCGCGCTGCCCTTATTCCTCTTCTCCAATAGCGCCGCCCGACAATCAATCACCCAAAGCCCTCCTAGATTTTGCTTTTCCTCCCATTCCCTTCCTTCTTGAGCCTAAACCCTTACAATCTTATTATACTCGAACCAACACCTCTCGAATCACCATTTCAATGTGATTCGACAGTGAAACCAACCCGAGACTCTGTTGATTCAACCCCCGACCTTCATGCTTTTAATCTACCCAGCTAATTTCAACAAAACTACCTAATTCTAAAAAAAAGCCCCAAAGTTTTCGAATGAAACCCTAGATTTTTTGTTTGAAATTTTGAGAGAAAATATGGGACTTGGAAGAGAGCCTGAAGAAACAACTCGTGAAATCGTGTTTGTGTAGAATGAAGAGTGAGGGAGTGATTGAATCAATCTCTGTGTTCATCAAAAAATGGAATGGGACTCATGATCGAAGAGAGGGCCTGAAGAGAGAGAGGATCAGCATGAGTTTGTAGAGAGAGAGAGAATGAGTGACTGTGTTCAGTCCAAAGTGATCAGAGAGGATTTCTTTTTTGTATCTATATTCCTCTCGAATCTTTTCCTCCTTTTTCGTTAACCGATTCCTTCCCCTTGCCTTTCCATTGTAACAACTTTTGTTTTTTTGTGAGCAGGTAAAGGGAATGGATGAGGATGACGCTTGATGAGCTGGCAAGGCTGAGCTAGCCTGGTGAGTCATCAAGAAAGAGCTACATTCCTTAATTCCCTCTCTTGTAACTATCTTTGAATTGAATTCTCCGTAATTGGGAATTGGTTGACTTCTTTACTGTTAACTATGTCTGCTTGCTTTGTCATTTCAATGCATTTTGAACTGATCTGAATGGCCTTGGTGGATATTGGTTTTACCCTTTGATCTGATGAATGAAGTCTGCTAGATTGATGGCTATTTTGCACTTGTTTTGACCTTACCTGACTCATTTTCTTACTGATCTCATTGTAACCACCTTGATGCACATTGCCTTCCACATACTCAACCTCTACCAGATTAAATTCTGCCTTGTACCTCTGTCTAATATCGCCATGAAGTGCATTGTATGATGAGTGCAACCCATTTCTATTATGATTGTAAAAGAACAATGTGGTGTTTGACTTGCTCCTAAATCATTGTGTTTCCTGCTTTAAACCTTGATGCCTTCAACTTGTAACAATTCCCATCCCTGAGTATTCGTTCCAAACCTATTTCTGACTGCTGCAGGTCTTGCACCAAGATCGCGGGATTAGGATCTCTAACACTTGGTAGAAGCCTATATGAGCAAGTGATACAAGGTGCCTTGGGCCATCGTCCAATAGTGCAAACTGCATCCCTAAAACATGCGAAATGAGAAACAAAGCTCTCCCCTTTTTTGTAATTTCAAGTTCCTCTGATTTCTTTTAGTATTTTTGTAAGTAGGAGGGAAAAAGGCAAATCTGAATACCTTATGAAGAAATGCAAATGAATAAAGAAAGCTCCCCTTTTTTTAAATCTTCTAATTATTATTATTATTATTATTATTATTATTATTATTATTTTGGTATTTTTGCAGTGCATTATAGGTGACAATGCAATTAATTAATCAATTGAACTACATTGAACTTAAAATGCAAAAATGCTAAACTACTAAATGAAACTATGCAAAAATGCCAAAGTTGCATATTAAGAATTTTTGGGGTTTTTCAAATGCAATCTAGATGACTAAAAGTGGATTAGCTAGCCTGAATTAAAAAGATGGACTCAAAATGACTGAAATCTCCCTTGAATGCAAAAATGACCAAAATGCCCCTGAATGTGAAAATGACCAAAATACCCCTGAATGTGAAAATGACCAAAATGCCCCTAGGTGACCCTAATGCCAAATAAAAAATAAATTTATTTAAATTGGAGGATACAGGACAAAAATGGGTGTCTATAGGGGTTGCCAAGTTATCAATCTTCCTTCCCTCATTGCATGTCCTAACGGATTACTGAAAGCCTCGAATGAGTTCAGGCAAGGTTAATGGCGTAACATAGGATAGCTTCCACACAAGGTCGATTCCCATTAAAACCAAATTATTGCGAGCTTTCGATAAGCCCCTTAAAATAAAATCGAAGGGAATAGCGATGTCCAACAAAACTTGGAACGTACCTTCCGTACTTTCGTTGAATTAAGCTGTAACCAATCCTGAAAATAATCATTCACTTCCAACTGAACCGCAAATCGACGATAGACACAACTCCATAAACCCCTCGAAAAAGGGGAAGGGACAAAAAAATATAATCCACGTTCTCTATACCAGCTTCACTCCAAAGTCCAAACACCAAAATTTGTTAATATCATCGTCACTCAATCCTAAAACCCCAATATAAACCTAATTTCCTTTAAATCTATTACAAACTACCTAGATCTAGTGAAATCCAAATCCAAAACTTTCACTTATGATATTTGCTAAAAGTCGGTTTCTTTACTTTGCAAATCGCTTTCCCTTAGCCGCAATCCACTTTTCTAAGCCATCTCTTGAATCTATTTAACCCAAAATCCCTTGAAATCATTGAACCCTTATTACTTGGGATTGTGTAATCCGTTGCTTACTTGCTTATGGTGCATGATTGATTCTGATTTGGTGCTTTATGTCAAGGCTAGGCTGCGTTAAAGACTTCAGTTTAATGCTCTCTGTTTTGGCATGAACTTTCTGTTGGAGTTGTTTTTCCTCTTTTCAATCTTTGTTGGCTGTTGTTACTGGTTTGGGATTTTACTTTTGCTGGGTTGTTTAGTCCGATTTACATACATCAGAGATTGAGAAAAATATCGAAGAGAGAAATTGATAATGAAGATGATAAACATAAGGAGAAGTCAATGATTTTTTTTGGAAAATATAGCGTTTTTTTCTCCAAAATTGTGAAAACAATTACTCACTCTGTCCCTAAATATAAGTCCATTTTAACTATATCATCAAGTTTAAGAAAATTAGTTAGACTTCAAAATTTTATGTAAATTTACTTTCTAATTCTATTTTGGCCCCTATTCTCTTTCCCCTACTTACTCTCGCTCCTCCTATTCACTCTCTTAACTAATACTACCATTTGCAAGGTTAACTTTGGAAATAAGTAATAAATATGCATTGGTTTTGCTAAAGGGACTTATAAATTGGAACGAAAAAAACCTTCTAGAAGGGGACTTATAATTAGAGACAGGGGGAGTATTAATTTGTTGATCAAAATAGTTTGAGATAAATTTCAATTTAGAATTTCAATGTTTATTCTTTTTAAATTATTCTTTTTTACTTATTTCGGATTATAATAATAATTATATAAAATTATATAATTCAAAAATTATTTACTTTTTATTTATTGAACCAATCAAAATCTGCCACGACATCTCACAGTTAACCTAATTGCGGGTGTCTCTCAGGTGCTCTGTTCCGTTTGCATATGTCCTTATTTGGCTATTTTTGTAAGGTTAAGTCCTGATTTGCTGCGTTTTAAACCTTTGGCTCTGATCTGACCAATTAGGCAAAGAATTTCTCTTGATCTGAGAATTTAGCCAAAAGAAAAAACAATCTAGTACAACACAATAGTCATGAATAAAAGGATATCATCCATTAGATTTTTAATCTTGCACGTGTCTATATCTTCGTATAGACCAACCTCTCCAATCCTTTTTATGGACCGGAGATCGGAGCTCAATCTGTAGAAGATACGTGTCCAGCCTAAAAACTAGTTTTGCAATATTATATATATAGTTTTGAATGCCCATATAGTTTCTACTATATATATATAACAACAAAAATGTTCAGTTGAATGGTATGTCTAAAAAACACCAGTAGAGAAATGAATCAAATGTTATTTATGATAAATTGCCGCAACCAAATGCCCCAAACCAACCATTTAATTCCCTTTTCAGTTGGATATGGATCTTTATGGCTTGAAACTCAAAACCAAATCCTTGGTTAGTAATTCCAGATTGAAAAAATCTTCATTTCGATCTGCTTTTCTTGGAAGTCAAGGTACTTGGAACTTTTAGAGACGACATAAAAAGGTGCTAGTTATGTTTGGTTTCTTAGCTCAACAACAATGACACTGACGTTGTCTTTGCTACCTCGAGCTATTGCAAGCTCAACCAACACTGCTGCTGCTTCGGCGGCACGGTTTTCATTGACAATATGATCAAGGGATCCTTTCCTCCTTATTTGGCCGTTCAGACATCTCCTCACTACTCGACATGCAACTTCATTGGATATGACATCCCACAGGCCATCGCTAGCTAGTATCAGGAATTCGTCGCGATTTGTTAGCTCCTTTTCCATTACTTCTGGCTTTGATATAACATATGGTTTAAGGTATTTGTCACCTGCAGCATTAATTAATGATCAAATTTTACTATCCGGTGAGCAAAATTATATTTGTAATATTTGTAATTATAAGCTATTGATGATATATAACGATACAGGTGAAACGGGTGAAGCTATAATAATTAATCAATTTTCATACCTATGGATCTTGAAGTGGCGAGTACTCCCAACACACGATGCCCATTCCAGTTAATGACCCGCCCACCGGCTGATTCAACTCTTTCCAACTCATCAGGTCTGTCAGGCTTTGCACAAAGAACTTGTCAGTATACTGAATTCTTGCTGCCTATATGCTAGTATTATTAAAATTTAAAGATATGCTAGCTAGTTTTCATTAATTACTTTCTCTTGAAGATACACAGAGAAAAAAGAAAAAATTGAAAGAAATCTCATCTCATACTATTAATACAATTTAAGATCAGGGATATATATATGGACACAGGTGAAATGGATGACAAAAACATATAGCAATGAAATGAGGGTGTGAAAATTATAAAATGCCGCTGAGTTTGAAGTTAATTTGGGACAAAAACTTTTAATTTGGGACACGTGAAATGGATGAAACAAAAACATATAGCAATGAAATGATATAAAATGCCGCTGAGTTTGAGACAAAACCTTTTAATTTGGTTGACTGGGAGAAAAATGTTGTAAAATCAATTTAATTCGGGATAATTTGTCAAACTGGGCATGACCTTTTGTGCCTTATTTAACGGATTGCCGCCACAAATTGAACTGATTTTGCACTAGGTTCTACCCAAATTAAAACTAAATTGAAACGTTTTACTTTGAAGTGAGCAACCAATAATAAAATAATTAATATGTAGAATCATAATCATAGCTG
This sequence comes from Corchorus capsularis, assembly GCA_001974805.1. Taxonomy (NCBI): domain Eukaryota; kingdom Viridiplantae; phylum Streptophyta; class Magnoliopsida; order Malvales; family Malvaceae; genus Corchorus; species Corchorus capsularis. Next base: position 14,763 of record AWWV01009001.1, read on the forward strand.
GGGGGAAACGAAAAACACCTAAGTGTAAATATATGTAAAAGTAAAAAGACATGTAGGGAATAAAACAAAAAGGAGCGAAAGAAAAGTCTCTCACACATCATTTTGGTGAACAAAGATTATAATGAGTGAATGGAAGTTAGTGAATAATAGATAGTAATTAGTCATTTCTGATTCCCTCCTCACCTAATTATTGTACTTTTTGATCTGAATAATTGTTGATTGAACATAAACATGCTGTTTAAAGTCTAATAAATCTGAAATTGAAATTTCTTTTTGTGAACTTGCCTCACATGTGTACAGGCAAATTAATCAACATTTTGGACCTATATTATGCATTCCCCTTTATAAAGTTGGCGACTAATTTAAAAAGTTTTTTGCCAAAAAAAAAAAAATTTTAAAAAGTTTAAACCTCTCTGATCGCAAGCAGACATTAAATTTTTTATTGGGAAAGGAAGAAGAAAATAAATCCGTCAGTCAAGCTATATATGTGCTGTTAGTAAAGAGTAGTATTTCTAAATTCTAATTCATGGAGGAAGAAAAAGGACCCGATTTTCTTAAGTTCCACACCCATTTGATCATTTAAGCCTTCAAGGAATTAGTCACATTTTGTATTACTAAATAATCTCTCATCTCCATCAATGCTTTCGAGGCTAGGAAGCCTATAGAACTGTTCATTTTTTTGTGGATCTGATTAGATTAACCGAAATATTAATTGTAACCTTAATGGCAAAAAAAGAAAATCAACCGAAATACTTTAGCATCGATTGATACCAAACTTATATGGCTGCAGAGAATTGTCTTTTTCAATCTTAATTGTTGCCTTAATCAAACAAGGGATTCTTGATTTATAGATCACTTGATTCAGACAAAGTGCTGGTCTTCAACTAAACAAAAATAAATCCACCATCTATATGGACCGGTGGCCGGTTTTCCGTTTAATATTATCGGCAGAATTGGCTAAAAGCTAATGTAAATTAAATCCTTTAACAAGATTTTAACCAAAAATTAAAGCATATGGAAACATAATTAAAAAAAGGAAAGAGAGCTACATGAGTAACATAGAAGCAGCATATGATAAAATAATATGAATATATTGATGAATATATTGATGAATATTACCTTATGATCAATAGACAAGGCCACAGCAACACCACCCCTCCACAGCACAGCTCTAGAGTCCCCACAGTTGGCCACAACTAGCTTTCCTTTACCAACCACCGCGACAACCGCCGTCGACCCCACCATCTCCTCCCCTAACCTCCCTCTATTCACCTCTTCATCCATCTTCTCAAAACACCTCTCCATCGTCCTTTTCCAATCAATCCCATTTCGTCCCTTTTTATAATTATCCTCTACCATTTCCTCCACCAACACTTTATGTAGCCTCTCTTTACACTCTTCCGCCACCCTGGACCCGCCGTGACCGTCATACACTCCATAGAAATCAAACTTTTCCCCTCCCTTGCCCATAAACCCTAACTCCACTTTCACCGCATCTTCCATCTCTCTTCTCCTACCAATGACTGATAGTAACCCGTGCGACGTCGTCTTGCACGTTAAACTCTGAACACCTTCATTTTTCTTGCAAGTTTTCTCAGCTAAAACGATGCCGTTCTCCTCCGGAGATGATTGCTTTGAAGAAGAAGAAGACAACGAAAGCGATATTTCCGTTAAACCGTTGCTTGGTTTTGAACCATGAACAAGGCTCCTGTCTTTTTCAGTACTTTCACCGTTGCAACAGCTGTTTTCCGTGATGGTTATATTCATCATCGTCTGACACGTGTACTTCAACCTTCTCATTTCAAGCCTTCTCCGGCGAGCATTCTTGGGTCTAACGACCGTAAGTCTGCTGAGTTCACCGGAATCTGAGGTAATTCTCCGGGTCCGGGTATCTTTGGGTGACGGAGAGTGAAGCTTCAGTATCCTCTTCTCCTTCTTCATTTTGTTTTGTTTTTTTCTGCATGAAAGGCAAAGCGACAACTGGACAACACAAATTATTGAAAGTTGATATAAATAGGTAGGAGTGAAAAGCATTTGATTGTGGGCCGTTGATTTTCTGCGATGGGTTGGACGGTAGCCACATGGGCTTTTATGTACCACTGACTGGGATTTTTCAAACAGAGACGTGGACGGCAATGATTTACTTCGAAACACGTGGAAGTTGGATCTTGCGGCTAGTGATTCGGTCGGGCCCCACCAGTGATCTCTAGAAGTCTATTACGTGGCGTCTCGTGCTGCTTTTTGCCTTTTTCCCGAGGGGTATTTCTCTCTTTTTCTTTTTTGGCTTTTGGCTTTTGCGAGGAAAAAACTTTTTTTTTCATTAATGTAAATGTGTTTTTGTCTGACAAGGAATGTTGACCTGATGGATTCTATAGGACACGTGGTAGATTCTGCTCGGTCGCGTGTGGGGTTTGGACCTCGTATATTGGTCCAGGTTTTTCATTTTTGCGATATTTCGTGTGTCCATTGTCCAAATCTTAAGCTCCTCCGTCCCATGAAGATCTACAGCTCTACTAGTGATAATAATATTAAACAAATTTTAATAATAATAAAGTACTACCTATATCTTTTAACGGTGGAAAATCGGAAAAAAAAAAAAAAAATCAGGGGGAGGTTTGATTGAATTATTGGTACTGGTATCAAAAGCTGACAGACATTGCTTCTAAATCTGATTGGTCGACACAAAACAACGTATATTGACAAAATAATTTTTGTCTATAATCGGTATTTCATCATTAATTTAATTTAATCTAAGGACAAGTATACCGAATTTTAAATAAGAGAGTTTTTTTAACGTTTATTTTCGATTAGAACTTGAAGTTTTAGTTAGTTAAAGTTAATTAAATCAACTGAACTGTAAATATGGATGTTCATCAGACAGAAATGAGTAAATAAATCCACTCATCTAATTCTAATTCTAATCGAAAAGGTCTTTAGTAGGTGCACAAACTTCTGCCCTCCCAAGGAAGCTGGTTTTTAATACACGTGTACTTCTTAATGGTCTAAATGAGAAGAACGGTGGGCCTTATAATAATTTTCAATTAATACTCTTCTAGGGTCTCTTTCTTGCTCCTGTACATATGTAGTACTGGCCAAACAATAAGCAAACAAATTGCTTTTATACTAAGGCAAAGATATTTTGGTCGTGGGTTTGAACTAGTGTTTCAATTCAAGCTTCGACCTTTACGAAATCTTGGACAAAGTTTGTTCAAAAACAGTGGCTTAGAAGTTTGACTTTTGATGATAATCAGTTTTCTTAATTAAGCACAAGAGATTAGGAATCAAGCCCTATTATTACATCATTTTTGTCTATCGACAAGCCTGAAATTTCCCCAAGGGGAATGATACCAGTTAGCAAGATGTCAACATCCCAACACTTGTTTGAATTTTGATGATGTTTGACAACTATGATACGATACGATACCATCCCTAAAGAATGAAGATACGTGTCAAGAGTTATATCAATCCAAGAGATTCACATGATCTAAAAAAGATGACACTTTCATTTTTGGTTATAAAGTACTACCAAAAAAGGAGTTGCATTAAAATTCACCTGATTTGCTGGATAAGGGGTCGATTCAATGTTTCCTCATTATTATTGCCTTCTATAATAAGCTCTTCTCTGCACAAAGTCGTGTCGGGTATATATAGGAGCTCAAGTAAGCTTAACGGGAATTATGAGTATTTTACACTGTAGAGCTTGAATTTAATCAAAAAGCTAGTAATAAACTACCTGCTTCTTCACCAAACATCATTCAACCAAATTATGACACCATCAACTCATGTAAACATCTATACATAATTACATGATATTATCAACATATAAACAGAAAAAAGTTGTAATCTACAAGCACTTTAGATCTAGAGGTAGCAGAGATAATGTCCAATTGCATAAGATTACGAAAAAGCACGGAATAAGCACTATACAGGTAATAATTAGGAGAATAAGTGATACATGCCTCATCTACTGAGGGAGGTCAATTGTAAGCTGCGACGCAGTGATAGATAGCTCACAGTTGTGGCATCTGAGAAATTAGAGAGGAGAGACCAAAACAACTGAGTGATCAATATTCTCTTTTAAATGCTTTCAATCAAGAATGCAACATGATAAAGACATCCCTTGATATGATGAAAACCCCATTTGAAATGTATGCTGTTACCAGTAATCATTGCAAGAGCAGGTTCCATTCTTGATGTGATGGAACCTATTTGAATCCCTTAAAACTATTTCTCTCCCTGTCACCATTGAAATGTACTTTATTGCAGTATGGCAGTCTCCACAAACACGCAGATTCTTAAAAACTCGAATTGGTTTTGATCTTGATGTGCTTATAAGTCCAAAAGCAACTGCAATTTTCTCACTGTGTTGGAAAACATATTGCTCCTTCTGTTCCTCCTCAAGCTCATGAAGTACAAAATCGGTATCAGGTACATAGCCTAATTCCTTTATTTTTAAAGCCATTTCGTCCAGTTTCTCATAAATCTCCTGCGCTTGTGGGTGTGAAGTATCAGCCACATGGAACCTGTGCATCTTATTGTCCACCTCGATCCAACTACAACCAGCTTCTTTTATCAGATTTTTTTCTTTCATATTTTTCCTAATCTGGGCCACATCTTCCCATTGACCGCTAGAGGCATACAAATTTGATAGTAAGATATAGGCTGCAGTATCATAAGGATCTTGCTGAAGTATCATTTTTGCAGCATGTTCTCCGAGCTCTTTGTTATGGTGGACTCGGCAAGCTCCAAGAAAAGTACGCCAGACCAACGCATCTGGAGTGCAGGGCATCATGTTTACGAACTCAATGGCTTCCCTTAGTGATCCTGATCGCCCCAACAAATCAACCATACATGCATAATGTTCCATTCTTGGGGCAATCCCATGTTCCTTGCGCATTGACTTGAAAATTTCCAATCCCTCTGTAATCAAACCTGCATGGCTACAAGCTGATAAAACAGCAATATACGTGATCTCATTTGGCCTAATACCTGCCTTAAGCATTTCATGAAACATTTCCAAAGCTCTCATAGCATTTCCATGTTTTGCAAAACCCGTGATCATTGAAGTCCAAGATATAACATTTCGATCATCCATTTTGCTAAAAACTTGAAAAGCAGCTTCTATGTGTCCACACCTAGCATACATGGATATCAATGAATTACAAATTATTTGGTTTGACTGAAACCCTGATTTAATTAACTTAGCATGGATCTGCTCACCCTTCCCAATTGCACCAATACTTGAAGCTCCACTCAAGAGACTAGCAAATGTGAAGGCATTAACCTCAATTCCAATATCTGTGATTTCATTAAAAAGTTCAAAAGCTCCTTGAGGATCCAAGTTCTTAGCATAAGCATCAACAATAGTGTTGTAAGAAACTAAATTCTTCTCAAAGAGAGATTCAAAAGCTTTTTGAGCGTTGTCCATTCTGCCGCACCTAGTATACATGCTTATAAGAGAGTTCCCCACACAATCATCTGAAGCAAAACCATATTTTATGGCATGGGAATAAATCTGTTCACCTATGTTTGAATCAGAAAGATTTCCACATGCCTTAAGAACACTAGCAAATGTAAAATGATTAGGCAGAACAGGACCTTTTATCATTTTGCAAAAAAGTTCAACAGCTTCCTTATCACGATAGCCAATTTGCATATACCCTGTAATTATTGCAGTCCAAGACATAACATTATGATCTTCCATTCTGTCAAACACCCTTCTTGAATCATCCAAAGACCCATCTGCTGTACACTTAGCATACATGTCCACTAAGCTACATCCAATGCAAACATCCAGAGCCAATCCTGACTTTATAACCCATGAATGCAATTGCTTGCCAAGTGACAATGACTCCAATTCCAATTCAGTACAAGCTGAAATGACGCCACTTAGTGTAAACCGATCAGGCACGTAGCCACCTTGTACCATATCCAAGAACAAATCAATAGCATCCCTTGGATGACCTAATTGTGTACATCTAGTTATCATCAAAGTCCAAACAACCACATTTCTCTCATGCATTTTATCGAACACCTTAAAAGCTGACTCCAAATCCCTATTTCCTTTTACAAACATATCAATTAAAGAACACCCAACATTTGTATCAGACTCAAGATACCCACTCTTAACTAAAAACCCCAAAACTGTTTTCCCAGCTGTAAAAAACTCAGCTTTTGAACAAGCCCGAACAACCGCCGTGAAACAATACTCATTTGGGTAAAACCCATTTTCAAGCATATCAAGAAATGTCAAAATTGCTTCCACTTCCATATTATTATTAGCAAAACAAGAAATCATTGCACTCCATGAAACCAAATCTCGTTTATTTTCCATTCTTTCGAAAATTTCATGGGCTTTTGCCCAATCACCGGATTTTGAGTACAAACTAATTAGTGAATTGGAAATAACCGAGTCAAGCTGGAGTTGGGAATCAATCAAGTGGGTGTGAACAAGTTTACCGAGATGGAAGTCACGCGATCTGATGCAGGCCTTAAGGAGTAGCGAGTAAGTGATAAGGTCTGGGTGGGTATTTTGCCTGGCCATGACATCAAGGGTAAATATGGCTTTATGGAGGTGGCCTGCATCGAGGTGTTTGATGAGACGGTCCCTGAGGGGTTCGAAGTTGATGGGGCCATTGATGGCGATTGACGGTGGGAGTTTTTGGTTGGGGCGTGTTGAGGTTTTAAGAGAAGGTGGCGGGATTTTGGCGGTAGATGGAAGAGAGAGGCTCATCATCATCACCTTCTTCCTATCCTCTCTTAACGACTAACAGCTAGCAAGTTTCTAAGTCCAGCAGCCACGTTTATTTATTTATTTATTTTTTTGGTGGGTAAACGGGGCCCAAGGCCCAATTACTTAGTAGTTCTGGGATGGCTAGTCCCGATACAATCAGCCTGCAAAATGGGTACAAGATCCATTGGGGGCCTGCTAATCATGTGGAGTCCTTTAGCCTGAGTGCAGCTCCATTTTGCCATCCAGTCGGCTGCCATATTCTTCTCTCTTTGAATATATTTGATTCTCCAATTCCAGTCAGCTCCAAGCATCAGATTTGTGGCCTGTGTTAGGGGGTAGAGAGGGTGGTTTTCAGGGATCCCTTGTTTAATTACCTGAACAGAGTTTGCTGAGTCCGATTCAATCTCTAAGTAATTGAGGTTCAGTTGTTTTGCATAAGCAACTCCTTGGTAGATCGCTCATAGCTCGGCCACATCGATACTGCAATCTCCAATGTTGAATGCAAATCCATCAAGCCATCTTCCCTGGTCATCCCGAAACACTCCTCCCGCTACAGCTATCCTCCTATGCTGATCCCAGCTTCCATCTACATTGAGCTTGATCCATGTGGGTTGAGGTTTGTCCCATTTATAATAGGTAATCCTTCTGCTACTACCTCTATCCTCTCCGCCCATGGTATCCCTCCACTCTTTCATTATCTTGCCAATGGTTTCCATTTTCCTATCCTGAGGTATTTCTGTGTTGGTGAAAACAATTGCATTTCTCCATTTCCATATTTGCCAGCACACATTTGCAAAAAGCATTGGCCAAGACCAGCCCCCTATCTTCACGTTTTTATAGCCTTCCAAATTAAAGTTCATCCATTGTTGTAAGCTCATGTTATCACAACTCCGAAACCTTGTGTCAATCATAAGAGCTTTCCATATAGTAGTAGCATTCTTGCAATCTCGAAGTACATGCACAACTGTCTCAGCAGTAGCTCCACAAATGCTACACTTGGGGTCACTAGTAAGGTTTCTGGCTCTCCTATTAGCATTGCATAAAATTCTGTTATTGAAAGCAAGCCACAAGAAAGTTTGAATTTTGGGTTGTACCTTGCATTTCCAGATAGCATTTTGCTGTGTATCCTGCTTCTCATTCGATTCAGTGAGGCCGAGATAGGCTGACCTGGTGGTGAAAGTTCCATTAGTAGTTCGACTCCAGATAATTCTATCCGGCAGATTGCTGACAGGTTTGACTGGCAGGCAACTGATTCTGTTAACCAATTCCGGGGGGAGATGCTCCATCAGTTTGTCAGTATTCCATCCATATTGGTTCATGAATTCACTCACCATCACACAGTCAAGGTCTTCATGTGCTGGAATGTTTAATTGTTGGGCAATTGATAGATCCTCATCAAGCCATCTATCATGCCAGAAATTAATTTGAGTTCCATCTCCAACTCTACATTTAAGGCCCTTTTCAAGAACTTTCTTTCCTTCCAGAATGCTCTTCCAGGTGTAAGAGCCTCCTGTCCGTTTATTCCCCTGGATTTGTCTCGGAGTGAGGTACTTACTAACAAGGACTTGCTGCCAGAGCTGCTCACTGCTTTCCATCATTTTCCAGCCTAATTTCGCAAGAAGAGCCATGTTCATCTCGTGGTTTCTTTTTAGTCCCAAACCTCCCTCCTCTTTCGGCTTACACACTGTTTCCCAGTTCATAAGATGCAATCTTTTCTTGGTACTGGTACTTCCCCACAGAAAACCCCTGTTGAGTTTATCAATTTGTTCACATACCGTAATAGGAAGTTTAGTGGTTTGCATTGTATAATTTGGGATAGTGGCAGCTGCGGACTGAATGAGGATTCTCCTACCAGCCAGTGATAGTTGATTAACTTTCCAGCTTGCTAATCTAGATTGGACCTTCTCCACAATATGCCAGTAAGTTTTTCTGGTTACTCTTGAGTGAATCAAGGGCACCCCAAGATACCTTCCTAGATCTTTAGTCCTCGGAATACCACTAAGTCTCTCAAGCTCTCTTGTCTCCATTTCACCAACATTGGGAGTTATGTAAATTTTCGATTTTTGGAACCCCACAATCTGTCCAGACCAATCACTGAACTCCTTAAGCACCTTCTTAACAACCTCAACCTGTTTTCTTGAAGCTTGGGAAAATAAGGCAAGGTCATCCGCAAAGAAAATGTGTGAGAGCCCCGGACCCTCTTTTGCAGCCTTGATTGTTTTCCATTCCTCTTTCTCCACCTTGTCTGAGATCATTTGTGAGAGCCTCTCCATGCCGATGACAAAAAGATAAGGCGAAAGGGAATCCCCTTGCCGTAGGCCCCTTGTAGGTTTAAACTCCTTCGTTCTCTCTCCATTTCAAAGGATTTCAAAGGAGCTTGAAGAAATACAGTCCATAATAAGGGACAATAAACTACCTTTCACTCCAATTTCCATTAGCGTTTCCTATAAAAAGTGGCAATTCATCTTGTCATAGGCTTTCTCCAGATCAATTTTCCAAATCATAGCTCCCACTTTACCTTTCTTTTTCTTAACAGAATGGATCATCTCCTGTGCCATGACAATGTTATCCACTATTTGTCTCCCTAGGACAAAGCTGCTCTGTGTCGGGGAGATAAGCCTCGACAATAGGGGTCTGATTCGATTAACAATGATCTTTGTAATGACTTTATAAAGTACATTACAGAGGCTTATGGGCCTGAGCTGGTTTATATTTTCAGGGTTTGGGATTTTTGGGATTAAAGTGATGAGTGTCTTATTAAGATTATGGGGAAGGTTTCCAGTACTGAAAGCTTCCTCAACAAGCTGGATAACCTCATTTCTCACAATCTCCTAGTTCTTCTGAAAAAAGATAGCATGGAATCCATCCGGCCCAGGTGCTTTATGTGTGCCAATGCTTTTGATGGCCTGTTCAATCTCGTCCACCTGTAGGTCACTGTGAAGCAGATCAATATCAGACTGAGGAAGATTGTGGAATGCAATACCTAACTCAGGTCTGGTTCTCTCATTTTCTTCCCTCGTATATAACTTCTGAAAGTGATCAACAGCGTGCTGTTTCAGTTGCTCCTTGTCTGTAATCCATTCCCCTTCAGCATTTTTCAGTGCTCCAACTCTGTTCTTGCTTCTCCTTACCAGTGTTATCGTGTGGAAATATGATGTATTTATGTCACCGGAGTTGATCCATTTGGCTCTCGATTTTTGGAACCAAATGATCTCCTCCCTCTTGAGAATGTCCTCATACTCTTTCTGTAAGCGCCTCTCCAGCTCAATCAGGAAGGGATTTGGTCGGGTTTCCAATGTTTTTTGAGCTCACTACACCTAGCTTGAAGTCTTTGTTTTTGCTTGAGGACATTCCCAAACACCTCATGGTTCCAAGTGATAAGTGCTTTGCCCACATCCTGCAATTTAGCAATAGCATTCCCTTCATTCCTCTCCCATTCAGCACTGACAAACTCATTGAACTTTTCATGCTCCTGCCAAGCAGCTTGGAACCTAAAAGGTCTGAGATCTGTAGGTGGTGGTTGGAATCCTTCTATATCAAGAAGGAGAGGGCAATGGTCAGATCTGACTCGAGGAAGGTGCCTTACAATAGCTTCTGGAAATTGCATCTTCCACTGACTGTTACACAAATCTGTCCAGCCTTTCCCAAACTGTAACAATCCCCCTTCCAGCTCTTTTCCAGGTGTATCTAGGTCCTATAAACCCCAGATCCATGAGTTCACAATGGTTAATAGCATCATTAAACCTCCTGCACCTGTTGGTATCCTGGGAGGAGAAGTTCGATTTATCAGCTGATGAAGAGATTGAATTGAAACCTCCCCCCACAAGCCAAGACCCCTGAATATTCTGACTTTTGCCACCAAGATAATTCCAAAGCTCTTCCCTATTTGTAGGCGCTGGACTGCCATAGATAGTGGTAAAATTCCACTCATTATTATTTTGTTTTACTGATATTGTAACCGCCTGAAACATTGAATCGTCAATTTGCACATCCACTTCTTTATCATCCCAAAGTAACCAAATTCCACCTGCAAAACCAAGTCCTTCAACTATGTGACATCTAGGCATGCCAATTTTCTTCACCACTTTCTCAGCCTTCTCTTGACCAATTCTAGTTTCCATAATGCCTACAATTGAAGGTCGGTGCTGTCTTATTAAATCTTTAATAATTCTAAGAAACTCTCCACTACCTGCCCCTCTTACATTCCAGAGAAGAATCTTCATAGGGAAAGGGTTGGAGGTGAAATCAGCTTCCATGGAGTCCACAGACTCCTTCCATATCTTTAGGTCCATCACATGGAGCATCCCTGGTGGTAGTGTTACCATCATCTCCAGCACTTCCGGTGGTGGTGGGGATTGGCTCCGATTACATTTCAACACAAGTTGGTTGACAATTTTCGGGAGGCAAATCACCTCCGGCATCTCTAGGCATGGACTCATCCATGTCAACAGTGGGGCTCTCACAAGTTTTTTCGTTATGACACTCATTATCGGTACCACCAGAATCAGGATCAGGGGGTAAGGGATGGATTGGGGAGGAAGACGGTGGGATAAGAGGTTGGGATGGGGATTTAGAAAAGAAGTCGAAATTAAAGGAAAAAGGAGGAGAGGGGTTGGGTGGCAGAGCGATATTCTTAGCTTTAGGTTTTATAGGAGGTGGATTAGTAGTTGAACTCAATTTACTCTTAGCAGAAACTGAAATAAATTGAGATTTTTTAAGAGGGTTCATGGAGGTTCTTACATGGGTCGGGGTGGTGGCGGGCCCGGGCCTCGAAGCGAGGAGGTGGCGTTGATTGGTGATCTCCTGCAACGCCTTGTCTTTCCCCTTAATTTGCCTTTGAGCAGAGGGTGCGTGTGATTGATTAGGGTTTGGAATATTCTTCACAGCTTTGAAGACTCTGTCAAAGTCTTCTTTAGATGCTAGGGTATTTTACTTCCCATTGGTGGGCTTTCCACTTTCCTCACTATGCAGAGGAGTAAACCTCGACCCAAAAGCCTTCTCTTGGTGTGGGCTTGGGGACTTGGCTTGGCCTTTGTTGCCTGGACTGGTTTTCTTCCTCCTTTGCACCGTCATCCACGGCCCAACCTCAGCGCTTCGAGAGGCTTCCCCAGATTGTTTCTCCTTTCTTGTTTCAGCTTCGTTCCCGCCCTCACTGTGATTTTGAGTTGGGTTGTTCATGGTATCTTCCTTCATGGGGCATAAGGGCGAGTCCTTAGCATGGCCATAAGTGTCGCATCCAAAGCAAATGTTGTGTAATCCTTCATACTCCACTGGTTGCCGAATCAGACCCACTCTCACTCCACCCTTCAATGGTTTCTTCAGATCGACTTCCACATAAACTCTAGCGAATTTTCCCCTCGCAGAGTCTTGAGTTGTAGCATCAATCTTAATGGTTTGCCCCACCAAATTCCCAATTTCATACAGAGTGTTATAGCTAAAGAACTTCGTGGGGAGTCCCGGTAGTCTAATCCAGACCGGGGCAGTAGTAATCGCCTCCTCAAATGGCCTGAACAAAGGTTTCCATCTTCTTACCGTAAGGTAATGCCCAGCCACCATCCATGGCCCTTCAGTGAGGTAGAAATCATTGCCTAGATCCACCAAGGAGAAGCCTTTATCAAAGTTCCACAATTGCTTAAGTCGCTGTTGTAGAAAATTAAATCCTAGCGCTTTCCCCAAAATTTTTACGATTAGGGTTTTGCGCCAAGGTTCACAGACTTCTCTGAATTGATCTTTTGTGCAGGTGAGTGCTGGCCAACTGGAACCATCATCGTTCTCCTGCTCGAGGGACAGAGCTTCAAAGTCCAACTGTCCTATGACTTCTTGCCAAGAGAGCCCTTTCCCCATACAGGCCTCCTTGAAAGACCTGTTCTTTGGTTCTTGCTTACTAGCAGCTTCAGCCGGTTCTCCTTGGGGATCCGCTGTTGGTTCCGTCCCAACATCATGTGACGATCGCGCTTGTTTCGTAGCTGGATTGCACGGTTGTTCGCCGCTAATCTTAGCCCCTGGCGGTGGGGGAGTTCCATGTTCATACGCTAACGTGCACCCAGAGAAAAACCTTAACGTGCGCTCTTAGAATAAAGTCAATCCCAACAGCCACGTTTAAAGGCTAAAGCAAAGTGCGGGATCTGTTGGGCCTTTTTATACATAATTTCCGTCCATCTATTATGGGCTACAATCAGTAGATTTATTGTTGGCTGGCTCAAAAGCATATCTTAATAACCCATCAATTCCTTGCATGCTACTAGGATCAGTAAAACCAGAAGTTTGTTATTTGCCACAAAGCTTAGTAAAACATGTAGATATTTTAAATAATTAGCAATGCAGCATACCAAAATGAAACTTAAAATTTGCCAGTAGATTAAATTACGAGTCTGTTTGGAAGTTTCTATAGAAAGTTAAAAGGTAGAAAGTCTAGGACTAGAATGTTTTTTCTTAAGAAAATACTTTACCATGTTTGTTTAACCATCTAAAGTTTAAATTAAATTCTTAAAAAAGTGTTTTAAAATGTTTGGTTGGATTGATATTTTCCTTTAAAAGTAAAGTCAAATTTATTAAAATACCCTTGATGAATATTCAAAACTTTAAAACATTCTAACTTAAAAAATCCAGTCTAAAACAAAACTAATGAAAAAAAACAGCAACTACCAGAATCATATAATTAAACAAGAAATTGATATGGTGTTCTTAAGTATATGCTTACCAACGTGCTTTATTATATCACCCTTTGCTAATTACCATGACTTAATTCACCACGTTGTAACCAATGAGCTTACAACTTAAAAACATTTTGGAATATGTTTAATTCAGCATGTATATATATACTAATTAAGTCATGACTTATTTGTGCAAAAAATTAAGTCATGACTTAATTCACCATGAGCTTACAACTTAAAAATAAAAACATTCTAGAATATGCTTACATTGTGCTTTATTAATTAAATCACCAAATTGTGGTGAATTGCAAATGAGGATAGTCCTGCTTCAGTAGTGGTGTTTTTAAGAAAGCAACAATGAATTAAATTCAAATCATCCCACAAATGTCTTCAAACATAAACAACTCATGACTTGTCTAACCAATTCAGCCAAAGGTATGGCCATGACAAACAAACTAGATTAACATAAATAAAATTTTCCTATACACCTACCATAGACAGATTTAAAACATTTTTTAAACAATACCAGAAATCACTCTCTTGACATAAATAAACTTGCCTTCATCATCTGGAATCATCATGAATGATTCACTCTTACCCTTGTCAGCAGAGATAATTCCATAAGCGTGTATTGCCTCCTCCTTTGTTAGCCCCTCAATGTTGGTGACCATTTGGTACAGTGTAGTTCTGCTTTGGCGTGCAAGATTGAGGTGTTCAAAATATGTAGAAACTTCCCTCATTTCAGCCCTTACTCCTTGAACGATCTCTTTGACCTCCTCCAAGCCTGAAAAAGATGCTTTATCATCTTCCTTGGCAGCCTTCCTTTTTTTTTTTTGGATTTGAACCTCTTTCATCTCCCCTTTGAGGTCTTACCCTTTTGCTAGCAGCATTTGAAACAGAACGCCTGCTGTTGGAAGCAAAAACATCTTCATTTTCAGAAACTAGATAATGACCAAAATGAATAAAAAAAATAGTCACAAACTCACATATACTTATTACACTCACTTAGATATTGATGAATATCTTATTAATTATACCTTGAAAACATATAAACCAAGTTATTGAAAGTGTTTATGGAAATCTTAATACAACAACACAATATTATACACTTGAAAACAGAATATTATACACTTGAAACTGCATAAAACAGAAGCTAAAAACAGAACAGAAAAATGCAGAAAAATCCGTTGCTACACCAAAACAGAAAAAATGCAGCATACTGATGCTCAAAACAGAAGCTAAAAATGCAAAAGATAAATAGCAGCAAAACGGTAGACACTCCTAAGCACCACCAGACTAGTTAAAAGAGCATCAGCCTAGTCATTACATTACTTATAAATACATGTTTCCATCATTCTAAGCAGAAAAGGCCATACACATTCCCAGGTAACAAAAATAAGGTTCATTTGTTAGGTGATATAGTTCCAAAACATACATGAGTAAAAAAAGTGCAAGCTAAACTCAAGTTCGTATTAAGCTAAAAGGAAATATATGGATGTAGCATATTTTCAATTAAACCATTATAGAAAATATGAACACACCTTTAGGATTGGATCTTTTAACCCAAACAAATCAACCACATACATATTAATAAACAAGAAAGTTAGACCAACTTACCTTTGTCCATAGCCTTTCCAGAAAAATCTTGAACAGGTGATTTTCTCCTTTCTTCATACTACTTTAATTGTTTCTCTGATGGATGAGAAAACCCTAGCCGTCAACAATATTTTACGTTATGAAGGGAAAGGAGAGGGTTCATCCCTTTTATATAGCAAACCCCTTTAGGTCCTAACCCTATTAGGATTATTAAAACCTTATGGACCTCTCTAAGGCCTTATCTAACTAGGATTTTAAGTCCATCAATTAAAATCCTTAATGACAAGGAAAACCCAAAGTTATATGGGTCAAACCAATTAAATTAAAATTAAATCCAACAATCTCCCACTTGGCCCATATAATGACTTGAAGATTCAATATATCTTAAATGCGCATTTTATATTGAATTTCTCATGTCATAATCCTTTGATTGAATTGAATTAATCGGATCATGGCGGTCACAAGTCTAATAACGACTTGATCCCTTCCATGTATCACATAATTAACCCAGTTCAAAATGGCCTTATGGAGAATAACCATAATTGAGGAACACTATAATCCTCATATAATGTCATCACACAAAACAATAATGTATACAATATAATGCAGATAACAAATAATAAGCAGAAACACAACTTTAACTGAATTCATCCAGTGTCATAACTGTAAGAGCAAGAGTATATAATGTATATATACGAAATGTTATCATGCTAACAAGGACTTATCTATAAGGCCCATTCTTTCAACATGCCCTACAAATGTTTTGGGCGGTAGTCCCTTAGTTAACGGATCCGCTACCATCAAATCAGTACCAATATGCTCAATAGACACTGTGTGTTTCTGTACTTCTTCCTTTACAAACAAATACTTTAAATCCATATGTTTAGCACCTTTCGAGTATTTTTCATTCTTTGAGAAGAAGACAGCTGCGGAATTGTCACAGAAAATTCTCAGCGGCTTAGCTATACTATCGACAACTCCAAACCCTGAGATAAAGTTCTGCAACCACAATCCATGAACTGTAGCCTCAAAGCATGCCACAAATTCAGTTTCCATGGTGGAAGTAGCAATAACTGACTGTTTTCCACTCTTTCATGATACTGCTCCTCCGGCTAACAGGAACAAGTAACCAAATGTGGATTTTCTTGAGTCCACACAACCAGCATAGTCTGAATCCGAGTAACCAATCACCTGAAGATGATCTGTTCTGCTATACGTGAGCATGTAATCCTTGGTGCCTTATAAGTACCTAAGGACTTTCTTTGCAGCTTTCCAGTGGTCCATTCCGGGATTACTTTGATATCGGCCTAACATTCCAACAGCGAAGCTGATATCTGGCCGAGTACAGGTCTGGGCATACATTAAGCTCCCAACCACTGATGCATAGGGAATAGATTCCATAGCCTTTCGTTCCAAATTATTCTTAGGACATTGCATTTGACTGAACTTGTCCCCTTTCTGAATTGGAACTATTCCAGCAGAACATTTTTCCATTCTGAATCTCTCTAACACTTTATTGATGTAGCTCTTTGTAGACACCCAATTTTGGGTTTAGGATGATTAATCTCCTTTCCTTTTAAGTATTGAACATTTTATTTCAATGGGTCCATTTGTTCTCTTATTATGGGTTGTCACTTGAGTTTAGCCAATTTCAACTTTCTCTTGAGACCATTTCTTGCTTTCTTTCTTTATGTTCCTTTGAGTAGAAATTCAATTATCATGTGGCCCTTGTCTTATTTATCAGGCCAGCTGTGTTGGGCCTCATCTTTTTGCAAATAAAATCAATTTCTTTGGGCCTTTTACATTTGTTGGATGTTGGGCCTTCTCATTGGACATTTAACTTGCATCTTCTTTGGATCTTCACATATAGTTGGGCTGCCACTAATTCTTTGGGCTTAGTCAGGACAATTTTGTTTCCTTGTAATTGGGCCACTTGTCAAATATTATTAGCCCAAATAGGTTAAAGAAAAAAGGATTTCATTAATTCATTTTATAGTTACAAATGATACAGATAGTGCAATGGTATTACAAGTGAAAACATTGCTAAGTCACGTGAGTTCTAATTTTGAGCTCCAAGAGAAGCCTGCAGAAGAAAAAAGAAGAATTAGTGACAAATTGAGCCAAAACAAAGTCGAAATTGGTGCTGAAATGAAGCTTAAGAGTACTTAAATTGTAGGGTGCAGAGGGTAAACAAGATCAGACAGGATCACATGCATAGCAACCACAATTACACTTCATCAAACATATGATCCTAGCCATTCATCAGCAGGAGTAAACATCAAGACAATATCAAGGTACAAGATGACAGCTGCATCAGCAAGTGGACAAATACTAGCATGCACAAGGCTTACTTCAGTACTAATACAGCAGCAAATCAACATTTTTGTCAGCAGAATGAACCCAAACCGAAATCACATGCAAAGAGACCCATCATCAAAACACTGAGCCAATCAAAATCATGCATTTCAGACAGCTCACCAAGCAAGAAACAAATCAGAAATCATTAAAAGGCCAAGTCAGCAAGTGAAAATTGAGAGGACCTCAACCATAGGATCAAAAGAGAAAAATGACTTTCAACCGTGGATCAAAATAAGGACACCAAATTGGCATATAAAAACCTCTTTTTCCCAAGTCTAAAACCGGAGAGGCACAAATCCCAATAAAAAAAACACACACACCCACAGAAACATAAACCCTAGTACTTTTCTCTTTTTTCGGTAGCAAAGAAAACCCAAAAAAATTCATAATCGTTTCTTACCTTTTATTTAGGATAGCTTACCAAAGAAAAAAAAAAGATCTTTCTTCTCCAGTGGCATTTTTCCGTTCTTAATTCATCAAAACATCAAAAAAGGAGAGCCATCGGACGGTCGGATTTTCCAATCGGAAAGCTCGAAGTGGATTCGGCAAAGCCTAGATCTAGAAGGTTTGGTCGAGATTCAAAAAGAACTATCCCCAGCACTGGAATCAGGAGAAAAAAGGGAACCTTTTGGCAGAAGTTGAGGGGCATTGGACGTCGCCGGCAGTTCAGACACAGCGGCGCCGCCGTCACTGAGATTTCCGGCGGAGGAAGAAGCGGAAGGTAAGGGAAAATGGAATTAGGGTTTTATTTTATTCTTTTTTTTTCTTTCTTCTGTTTTGACGTTAGTATATATAGGTAGGATGTGTGTTGGGTTTATTATGTTATTTAATGTCATGCTTTAGTCAGACATGCGATTTAGTCCATAGAATCATTATTTTTATGCTGATTTAGGACTCAAGCATCTAGATTTGTGCGATTCAATTCCTGATTAAATTGGTTATGTCTTTAATGGTTTAAATTTAGGGTTGACTCGCAACAAAGTAGCCTCCAATTTGTTTTGGTAATTAAATTTAAAGAATTTAGTCTAATTTCGGTTGTTTGGCCATGGAATATTTAGAATTTAGGCTAGTAATTATGGTAGGAAAAGATAATGCTTTAGTTAAGTCGTTGACCTTTTTGAATATGTGTATATATACATATATGCATATATGTGTATATATATATATAGGGAAAATTAAAGAATCAAGGCTAAGTTAAATTTAAAGAATTTTTTTGGAAATAAGTAATTATAGGTAATTAGACAAAAGCTTAGATCTAGGAGACCAAATAATAAATAAATTTGAAAATAAAAGAGAAGGTTACGGCCTAATAGGATAGGGGTTAAGATAACTAATTTTGGAATTTAAAGATGAAAATGGTTAGAAATTAAGATAGTAGATTGTTTTTGGCCTTTTAGGTTAGTAAAAAACTTTGGGAAATAAGTGGTATTAGGGCAAGATTATTGGGCTTTTGAATTGGGACTTTCAAGTTTAATAATTTATTTGGGTTCATTACTTAGTTATATATTGGGACTTTAGTATTGGGCTTTAAGCATTATAAAATGGGTTGTCTTTCTTAGTTTAGGCCTATTTATTTACTTTGTTTTGTCTTAATATTTCATGTTGGGCTTTGCATGTTATTTTGGGCCCGTTGAGCAATTTTTGGGTGTTGTTATGTGATTTGGGCTTGTACTTCCAATGTAGTTACATTTGGGCCTAAAGTATGACCTTAAGGATATTTTAAGTCTAAGTATAATCCATATAGACATTTTCTCATTAAATAAATGAATCAAAAGATAGAATTTAGGAATAGGTGCATGTGCATTCATATTTAATTTCCATACTTATATTGTTGTTACCATGATCATGAGACTAAAATTAAAATGATTCCTGTGAAGGGAAAGGAGGGCGGCTCATTCATGTGTGTCTGAGTTTGCTCGACTTCTCCTGGAGGCTTGGAAATTTCCTGAGGTCGTTTACCATTTATTGGGAGGCCGCCAAAGGTGTTCCTCGTATAATTGATGGGTAATTAATCTCTAATCGGAAAACATGCATCATGTGCACTCATGCATTTAGGGTTTGGACTTAATAATTTCAATTGATTGACAAAGAAAAGAAAAAAAGAAGAAAAAATTGAAATTGAAAAAGAATAAAGCTATTTTTTTAAATTAAAAAAAATTAAGAAGAGTTTGTGCTTGAGAATTGTTCTCTTTTAGTTTTCCAAAGAAAAATAAAAAAAAATTGAGTCTTTCAAAATTAAATAAAAAGGTTTTCAAAAATCCAAAAAAAATTCAAAATTCAAAATCAAAAAAAGGAATTTCATCCCAAGTTTTCAAAGTATTCGATTTAGGTCTTTTCAAATTGGGAGAGTTCCCATTAAGTTTTCAAAGTGTTCAATTTAAGTCTTTCCCAAACATTCAAACAACTTTTTTTTTTTTCAAATTGAGTCGTTTTAACGGTAAGTTTTAAAGAAAATCCTCATCATGAGGAACCCAAAAAGAGAACAAACATTAAACGGGAAAGTTCCCAACATTCCCATATTTCAAAATCCAAAATCCATTTTTGCTTGTTTATTTTCTTTCAAAGATTAATAAAAGAGTTTAATGGCATGAAAACAGTTAGGAATAAAGACAACCAAAAATAGAAACCCACAGCTAATTCTAGACTAGTTAGTGCCGTCTTTTTTACGGGCGTCGTGGGGGTGCTAATCCTTCCCCACGCGTACCAAACTCCCGAACCTTTAAAGACTCTGGTTAGAAGACCGTTTATTAGGTTTAGTGTTACCTCCGCCAAGCTTATGTTAACATTAGACTTAATAATCTGATAGGTGGTAATCACACCTAGGTTAAAAAAGATTAGTGGCGACTCCATTAGTTTTTAGTTTTTTTTTAAGTCGTTAAACGGTAGGGTTTGGTACCCCCCGGACCCGGACGTTGCGAAAGCTTGGCGACTCCGCTGGGGACTGGTTAGAGAGTCAAACTGAATGCTAGTTTAGAGTGGATTAGGGTTTCTAGATTTGGTTGTTTGTTTGCATTTTCTTGTTATTTCATGCCTGTTTATCATTGTTTATTCTCGCTTATCTTTATGCTTTTTATGCTTATATGCTTTCATATTCTTGTATATATTCTGCCTAATCATGCATTGTTTCTCTTCTTGGGGGTAGTTTAGTAATTTGGGTTAGGAATTGTTGGTAAAAGGTTCGTATGTTCCTTCACACGTGCACTAAAAACTTGCATTTTCATTCTGCATGAGCTTATACCGGAGCTCTATCCCTTTAGGAGGAAGTAAAGTAGCTAAACCTTCGTGTGACAATCGTCTCCGTGTGGGTTTTGCCAAATACTTCCACTCAGTCTGGACTTTACTAGCCTAGAGTGGGCGACAGTAAAGGTGGACTGGGAATCTCTAGATCCAGTAAGAAACCTCAACCAGCATATAGGCACCTTGAGAGATATCCAGTTTAAGTAGAGCCCATCCCGTGAGGTTAAACCTTAGTACACAAAAGGAACACTTCTTACCCTTGCTATCTTGTTTTTGCAAAATTAAATCGTAGAGTGAGCTATTGCATTGCTCACAATAGGCGGACTGACCTACTCCAAGCAGACTTATAGTCTGAAAGTTTTTCAAAGAAAATGTTTTATCAATAAACGAAGGGGCATGGTCTTTCTTTAATTTTCATTTATTTACTATTCTTGTTTAATTTCCTTGTGGTTACTAACTTCTTTCCTTGTTTTCTTAAATTTTATTCCTTTAGCATCATGTATCCACATATATTCATATCATACGATAGTCACATTACACATAGTCGATCATGCACATCATGCATTTGCCACCATTGCCATGTCACCATCATACTTCTAAGTGCTTTCTTATCATCGCCAAGACCTCATGTCATTCGTTGGTACATATGCTCATGCATTCATTTATAAATAGATTGTGCATATAGATTACTTGTAAAGATTACTTACACAGGCTTATTCTGTAAGATAGTTTAGTTAGGAGTCCGAGGTATTGAAGAAGTATGGGAGACTCATTGGAAGCACGAATGCAGCGGTTAGAGTGTGAATGGAGGACGATGCAAGTTGATATCATTGAGCTAAGATGCAAGCAGGAAATCATGGCAGAAGAAGTGGAACGGTTGAAGAAACATGTTTTAAAATCATTGATCATGTTCGGGGATGTGGAGGAAGCCTATAAGATGATGGCTAGGGCCGAGGCACAACAGACTCAATTTGGTAACGGTAAGCCGGAATATGCTGCAGAAGTCGCCACAAGCTCAGACAAGATAGAAAACTTAGGCAAGATTGCAAAAGGAATGGATGAGTTGACCAAGCAAGTGGAAGAGCTCAAGTCATGCATGACAAAAGTGGAATCCTCTGGTGCAATGCAGTCTCAGAACAACTTTGTCCAGTTGAATGACCCACCTTTCTACCCTCCAACTTATCACCCACCAAACTTCGGTCAAGGGAAGAACTCATCAAATTTCAATCAACCTCCACCTTATCGTCAGCCAAGTTTTCGGTCGAACACTCCCCTTTGACTGCCCACTTGTAAGCCAAAATCCCAACCAAGGTCTCAACCTCCAAGTCCAAAAAGGGAACATGTTAAGCTTACGGACCTGATACCAATCCCTTGCACTTATACTGAGCTATTCCCTCATCTTTTGCAACAAGGTCTGCTTGCATTCCTACCTTGCGCCAACCCAATGAAGCACCCACAGCCAGTATGGTACAATGCCAACGCTTATTGTGCTTATCACTCGGGAACTCAAGGTCACTCTATTGGAAATTGCCCAAGGCTGAAGGAGGAAGTGCAAAGGTTGATCAAAGAGGGGGAATTAACTTTTAAGGCAGATGGTAATCCCAATTTCAATCAAGCTTCATCATCCAGGTTCCGGGAAGCCTCAGGAGATACTCAGTGATCTCATCTTGAGAGGATTGAATTCCACATGCTAGTACTGAAGATATCAAGAAGGGTTGTTTAAAATTTCGTCATTTTGTAATCACTCTTGTATATAGTTAAGAAATTGAGTGTAATGGTAAAATGTAATGACGGTTAATATCAATGGAGAGAGGAAGTTCACTGAGTTTAGCTTAATCCTTCATTTGTCTGTATGAATTCCATGTTTCAAGACATCATACACTCATCTTTACCTCATGCATTCATTTGTCCATCCATTCATCATGCCATGGCATTCACTCATACATCTCATGGATAGCTTTAGCTTCATCTCGAATGAGAAAGTGGTGTTTATCCATCAAAGGAAAAAGTTCTGATAGTTCTCAAATTTGAACAGTTTTGAAAGATTTAGCAAAAGCAATGGAAGGAGAACAGTTAACTGAGTACCAGCAGATGAAGGAGGAGAATGAGGAATTGCAAAGGCAGATAAGCAGGATGAAGAATCAGTTAGCAGAATTGAGGGGAAAAGCCGCACAAGAAGATCATCCAGTGTCAGAAGGACAGGATACGACAATGAACATAGATAGTATCAGTGTGGGACAATCAGGAAGTGTTGAACCCAACCAAATCAATCCCAACCAGTCAAATTCTCTGCTTGTGGTTCAAAGCCCATTCGTGCCTAGACCGCCAACTGATACCTCATACCTCCTTAGTAGAGCTAATTTCAGGACAAGAAAAGTTAGAAGCGGGAAAAGGCCAGGACCAAAAAAGGATCAAACAGGAATGCAGGGTGGCATAGAAGCACCATTAGTTAGCTCTGAAAGACAACAATTTGATCACTCGGAGTCATATTACCCATACCCTCCTTGCTATCCTTATCCGCCACTTCCACCAACAAACTCGTATGTGGACCATGCTCCCTACCAATACCAGTCGGTTTCCCAACCAAGCCTTCAATCTCATGAGTATCCCCCAGTATCCAAGAGAATGCCAACATTTTCACTTGGCTCAGAACCAACCATTCCAAAGGACCAACAAAAGGGGTACATGTCTCATCAAGAGAAATTCAAGTTTGCCCAAATTCCCATGTTGTATACGGAACTACTTCATCAACTCATCCAACAGGGCCTTGTGGAACCGGTATACGTGGAACCCATGCAACCTCCTTATCCCATGTGGTATGATCCCAATGTGCAATGTGAGTACCATATGAATGTTCAAGGTCATTCCACGGAGAATTGTACCAGTTTGAAGAAGAGAGTGCAAGCGTTGATCAGGGCAGGGTTGTTGAATTTCTAATGATTCGGAGCATAGTCAACAGGTTGGATATCTGAATATATGTGGGAAAAAAGAAGTAATAGATTAGGATCCCTAGTGTTTCTGCCCAAGAAAATTAGGATAGTTGCATGGGCTTTTGTTTCATTTTACCCTTATTGTAATAAAATAGACGCATTTCATGGTTCAGAACATTGTCGCATCATTCATTGCATTTCTCCAAGCATTTTTAACTTCACAGATGATGATGCTAAAGAAGGGGCTCACTACAAGTTAATTTACTTTAGAAGATCGGCAATATTGTAAATGGGTGCCAAACAGGGGCATTTTCCTTACTTTTTTCATTTACCTCAAAATATACAAGAACTATTTTGTGAATATTTGCATTAAATAATAATGATAATAATAATAATAAAGGGATAAAAAAAGAGAGGTTTCTTTCGGATAAGGGATCATATGAGGTTTTGAAGTGGATTGGTGTTTACCACTAAAACTGACCCAAACATGGTTGTGGAAGGATCGGTAACTTTTATCTAGACTGTGAGCAAAGGAATGATGAGTTTTAATCAAAAGATGTTTCAAAATCAGTTTTAATCCAAGAAATGGTTTCGAGGTGTGAGCAAAAGAATGATGAGTTTTAATCAAAAGATGTTTCAAAATCAGTTTTAGTCAAAGCAATGATTTCAAGGTGATTGAATCCATATTTTCAAAAGTTTTAAGGAGACAATTTGATTGGCATCAACACTACTCCCAAACTTCAATTTCTTTCAAATCCTTATTAAGCCCATTCTCTTGGAACCCAACATCAAAGTTTTGTTTTCTTCTAATAAAAGGGCAATCGGTCACATTGTTAAATTCATTATAGTGTCTTGAGGATAAAGTGACCGGACTTCAATTTTCTCAAAAGTCCCATAAATCACCAAGTTAATTTTCAATATCCCAAACTCTTCTTTCGACCAGAAGAAGCAGTGCACAACTCAAAGAGTTCAAATCAGTTCGCTCAGATGTATCACTAAGAGGGTCATTTCGACAAAGAGTGGCACAAGTTTCTGTCGCGATTTCCAAAAAAAAATAAATGAAAAGCGAAAAGAAAAAAAAGAAAGAAAAAGAAGAAAGAAAAAGAGAAAAAGCAACGATGGTTTTAAAAAAGAGTCATGGTTTTTAAAAAGGTTTTGATAAAATGCTTTTTCAAAAAGAGTCATGGTTTTTAAAGGTTTTAATAAAGTGGCTGCCACTAATTCTTTGGGCTTAGTCAGGACAATTTTGTTTCCTTGTAATTGGGCCACTTGTCAAATATTATTAGCCCAAATAGGTTAAAGAAAAAAGGATTTCATTAATTCATTTTATAGTTACAAATGATACAGATAGTGCAATGGTATTACAAGTGAAAACATTGCTAAGTCACGTGAGTTCTAATTTTGAGCTCCAAGAGAAGCCTACAGAAGAAAAAAGAAGAATTAGTGACAAATTGAGCCAAAACAAAGTTGAAATTGGTGCTGAAATGAAGCTTAAGAGTACTTAAATTGTAGGGTGCAGAGGGTAAACAAGATCAGACAGGATCACATGCATAGCAACCACAATTACACTTCATCAAACATATGATCCTAGCCATTCATCAGCAAGAGTAAGCATCAAGACAATATCAAGGTACAAGATGACAGTTGCATCAGCAAGTGGACAAATACTAGCATGCACAAGGCTTACTTCAGTACTAATACAGCAGCAGATCAACATTTTTGTCAGCAGAATGAACCCAAACCGAATCACATGCAAAGAGACCCATCATCAAAACACTGAGCCAATCAAAATCATGCATTTCAGACAGCTCACCAAGCAAGAAACAAATCATAAATCATTAATAGGCCAAGTCAGCAAGTGAAAATTGAGAGGACCTCAACCATAGGATCAAAAGAGAAAAATGACTTTCAACCGTGGATCAAAATAAGGACACCAAATTGGCATATAAAAACCTCTTTTTCCCAAGTCTAAAACCGGAGAGGCACAAATCCCAATAAAAAAAACACACACCCACATAAACATAAACCCTAGTAATTTTCTCTTTTTTCGGTAGCAAAGAAAACCCAACAAAATTCATCTTCGTTTCTTACCTTTTATTTAGGATAGCTTACCAAAGAAAAAAAAAAGATCTTTCTTCTCCAGTGGCATTTTTCCGGTTCTTAGTTCATCAAAACATCAAAAAAGGAGGACAGATTCCAAGAAGGAAAAAACCCTAGCCATTTCTTCTTTTTTTTTTTCCATTTTTCATACAGTTTCCACAACAACAAAAAACCATCTTTCCTTGTAGAACAGTAAGAATACAGACCCCAAAGAGAGAAAAAAAAAA